>VKOC01046557.1:0-19401 GCA_009364415.1 Spea multiplicata | reverse complement strand
GTGTGTATACTATACTATAATATATAGTTATATTATATATACACACAACACACCAGTGTGTGTGTGTGTGTATATACATATATATATATATACATATATATATATATTTCTCCCCCCTTTCTCCCCATCTCTTACCTTATCTTCTGTCTTCTTTCTTCCATCCTGTTGTGGGAGCCCGAGGTCTGGCACTTCAGACCTCGGCTTCCCTGCTCTCTAATCACTACGCGCCGCCTATTGATGCCGAGCGCCGGGACATGACGTCATCTCTGCGCTCGGCATCAATAGCCGGCGCGTAGTGATTAGAGAGCAGGGAAGCCGAGGTCTGAAGTGCCAGACCTCGGGCTTCCCTGCTCCCTCATCACTACGCGCCGGCAATTGATGCCGGGCGCCGGGACATGACATAGCCGGCATCAATAGCCGGCGCGTAGTGATTATAGAGATTGGTGGCTTCGTGGGAACCTCCGGCTTGGTAAGTACCCGGCGTATAAGACGACCCCCCATTTTTTAAAAGATTTTTTGGGGTTAAAAAGTCGTCTTATACGCCGGAATATACGGTAGGTACCTTCTGCCGTTTTCACAAAGCAGCATACAAAGGTCAAAGCATCGCCTCTGCCTTGCTCATAGAATTTCCCCTTAATAGTTTGATTCAGCATGTGAAATACTGCATGTACCCTTTGTTTCTTGAGACATCTATAATGGACAATGTTAGGAAGCAATTGTTATAATTATGTACCAGTCTGCAGCCTAATGGGGGGGTTATCCTGAGGTGGTGTATGACGTCATAAAGCCAGTCTAGACAGTGTTGTGTTTGGCGAAGCTGGTCTTGTCAGATGACATTTTAGGGGCCTGTGAGGATCACCATCAGAATTTAGCCATTTATTCCCTTTCATTAGTTTGTTTGGCCGACCTGTGCCATTCCTTATGTGGATAGAGTCACACTGAAGTGTACGCTTCTAGGTGGAGAGAATGTCACACGGATTGGCTTATGTGCAATGGCATGCTTTTTGGCGTTGAGATTACACTCTACCTCTACGGCAGCGTGATTTAAGGACCAAGAAGAAGCCATTATGCATAGTATTTCAAAATCTATCTAATACCTCTTTTTCACTATTTTACATGCTGTCTATTATGTGGGAAAGAGTCATAAATTGGGGCAAGGTAGAGAGAGTATATTTTAGGGATTGGCTGCATCCATCTGTTGTCATAATTATTGATTAGGTGACAATAGATTATAAATCTGTTGTCCCTAATAATGATTTGTAATCCAGCAAAATGTGCATAAACCAGGTTTTCGGGACTTTTTTTTTTCTTGTACTTTTTTGTAATTTTGTAAACAGTCTTGATTTTCTTAGATTGAGATTGATCCCATGTTAAAAATATTAAAAAAAACAATGTTTCTTATATATCTGAATGTAGCACTTTTTGTGAAAAGACTTCTAGCACTTACAGCAGAACTATATAGTTTATTAATTTAGGCCAGTACCTTGACAGGTTGGGCACATGGATAGCACCAATAAAAATGCAACATCTACAGCAAACCCAGCGTTTTTTCTAATGTATTACTAATGAATCTGAATATGGAGTTATCATTTTGCTTTGTATTCATGCATCTATAAATGTTATATTGTTTGTCATATAGTAGAACCTGTGATCTTTGTGTAGACCATCATGTCTAATCTACGTGCTTCAAGCATATGGATGGTGTCTATTCAGAAGAGTTGTGTCCTCTCAGAAGCCTGTGGTCACATCACTTGGTTAAAACCCTCTATCTTAATTGGGAACTGTCAACTTCACAACTTATGGTATTAAATTCATGTATCAGAACCAGGGCCGGCCTTAGGTGTTCAGGTGACCTGTGCAGACTACTCTGGCGCCCCCCCATCCCACAAAAAAGAAAAGGAAAAATTTTGTAACAAACAACTAGTTTTAATTAAAGATTATTTATGTGCAAGTGCAAACAAGTACATTAATATATAACTGGAAACACTGGTAACAATAATGTACATTAAATATAAGAAAAAAAGCAGCTAATCTTTGTAACAAAAACATTTTTTTAAATATTGAAAAAATTGGACCCCAGAAAGCCTTTCCTTGGGCCGCACTCCACGCTCCCTAGCATGCAATCGCTCCCTCCGCTACCACACACAAAAAATATTTGCCACATTGACTGCAGATTAGGGGTTGACTGTGAGAGTCTTCCCTCTTTCTGACCCTGCCGTGAGGTCCTCTCCCCTGTAATCATCCCCAGAGTCCCTTTGTCCCCTCATTCACTAAGCCATACCTCTTTTCTTTTCTCTCTGTGAACTATAGATCAAATAAATAACACATATAAACAGCACTTGCATGTATAGATCAACTGAATAAGACATACAAACCCTATGGAAACATGGCTGCCTCCATGGTGTAGACATCTGTAAACACCATGACACACCTGGGCCACAGTTCCAGAGCTGTGGTTGGGTAAACCCAGGTCCTAAAGATGGGTCTTAAAACAAGAGTTCTCAAATGAGCTTCCTCTCCGTAACCCCCTACGAGTGTTGCCCACCATGAGCATAGTATAACCCCAAAAGAGGGATGTGGTGGGACAACACGTGTCTGTAGCGACGCAGTTCCATGAATTCGCAGCTAGGTCCTGGTCAGGCATCAAGCAGGGGGGAAATGGCAACTGACCAGCAGAAGGGTAACACAGGGTCTGTGAGCCCTTAATCATTATCTCTCTTTTTCTCTCATTTATACCTCATCCCTTTCTTTTTGTCTCTTGTTTGTCTTTATCGTCCCGCCATTCTCTTAATCTCTCTTTCTCTTTACCTTACATTGTTTCCCCCTATATTTCCCCTTTATGTAGCACTCCATTTCTCCTCTCTTTTCTTCTTTCTCGCCCCTCCTCTTTCTCTCTCCCTAACTCTCCCTTTTCTCTTTTATCTCTCCCCCTTTTCTTTGTCATTACATCTCCTTTTTATTTATCCCATCTCTTCCATTTTCTCCCTATCTTCTGCGCTTCTCATTATTTCTTCCCTTCTTATTATACCGCCAACTTCTTATCACTCCTTTCTCCCCATCCCTCTCTTGTGTCCTCATCTCTCATTATCTTCCACCTCCTCTTTATCGCTCTCCTTTTTATCTCAATCTCTCTTTTTTCTTTATCTCTCTCCCATTTGCCCTCATATATCCTCCCTTTCATTATCTATTTCCTTTCTCCCTATCTCTACTCTTATTCATTATTTTATTTGGCATCTTTCCCCTATCTTTCCTTGCCTCTCTCACAGTAACTTACATACACAGTGGCACACATTTTACACACACTCATTTATTCACGCCACACGGACCAGCCCGGGAGCAGGAACCCGTCTATACCACTGGTGAAGAGCGCCGGGATATGGGAGGGAGGGAGTGAGTATGTATGTGTGTTAACACATACGTGTATGTTTGTGTTAGCATTTATGTAATAGTGGGAGTGTGTGCATATGTTACTGGGAAAATTAAACAGTACTTAGATGAATTTAAGTGGACTCTTCAGTAGGTTACTCTGTTGGAAAGCCCATGGAGCCCCTTCTGGGGAATGGAATGGAGCTTCTTCCTTGTACCGATATAACAGAAGAGGACTGGAGGAGAGAGAGTTAAAATAAGTAACAACTTTAATAGGATTGTATGGCATACAGTAGCAATGACATTCAGCACAATATGTTTCACCAGTGGGCTTCCACAGGTGCATCGAGATTAGTGAAACGCTAAAATGGGGTTAAAGCCACACTCCAGTCGTCATACTCACTTTAATACGTATCATAGCTGTGTTGCCCCTCCAAATTTTCATGGTGTCCCATTTCTCCACCCCGCAGCTAAATGCAATGCAAGAGATTCTGTCCAGCACATCTCCCTGCATGTGATGTAATAACCCAGCTCTAGTCAGCTCCAGGGCTGCACCTGGGGGTCTCTTCAGACCCTTCATATGCATGTGCAGCATACGTTCCCATTGGCTTCAATATGAATACTTTCCTGCCACTGATTGGCTGCTTCAGGAGTGCAGGTTCTGTGTCAGATAACCTTTTTTTGGGGGGGAAATGCATGTTAAAAATCACACAATACGTTAATATGCATTCTTCTTTAGAAGGGGTGTTAGAGACATCAAACTGTCCCTAACATTGGAGAGATTGTTTATAAGCTACAGAGATGTAAGGGTAAATATTGATGGGGTACGTAACTCAAATGTATGACACTGGTTTTGGGGAACTATCGGATTCGATACTTTTTTAGCAGCATAGAAAGGGTTGCAGTCAATTAAAAAGTAGGGTCCAGGCCTATGTCCAGTTCTGTTTCATTTAATGATGATCATACAGGGGTGTTCAAAGCTTCAGGTGTAGCAATAAAATCCCCAATTTTAAAAATATAAAAATATATCTTTTGAAATCCCTGTTATCTAGAACAGGACAATGTTTGAACCTCATTTTCCGAAAAATGTAATTCAATTAATAGATGGTATAAATTCACAACTGGATGAGGGGGGGGTCAAGTTAGGGATGAGGGAGGGTGTCTGAGTAAATACAAGGCAACATTTTAAGAAAAGAAGCAGAATAAATTGAAAAGGGAGAGCCCTTTCCATTAAACGTGAAGCTCAGTCATGTCTGATCCACAGGCCTGAGTCTAAATCTTTCTTTTCCAAAGGTTAAGATGGCTTTATTGCTAAGCTATAGATATTTATTTTTCGGTTATGGAGCAGCAGGAGCTCCGAAGCTTGAGAAGAGAGGGATGAAAGAAGCTCAGTAGGAGCCCTGTGTATAGGGAGGGGGGTCTTTTGAGTCCTTTTTTTATAAACTCGCCCTCTACTTAATTTCCTCCTCACTGGCAGCCTTGTCCCAGTTAATAAATGTAATTGCCGCCTTTCATGAAAATACTATTATCCTGATCACACGTTACAGTGGCAAAGCGGTTTTCTCTTTAAACACTGTGCCTGTCGCCTCTAATTATTCCCCTATCAAGTGGCTCTAGCACAAAGGAGCAGTGTGTCAGGAGGAGCTAGGAATGAGAGCGCAGGCAAGCAGGGAACAATATACAGATTACACATTCATTTCCTGCTGAAAACTCAAACAATTTGCTATCTTTTAAAAGATGAAGAAAAAAAAACTCTATTCACCCCCCCTCCTCCTCCCTCCCCAAGCCAGAGATCAGTAGCTGACAAACATCACACATCCAATATATCACTGCAATCTTTAAACTGGTCAAATCATCATATTTGTCCCTAATTTTTAAATGAGAGATCTCAGATCCTTTCAATTTCTAGATTACACAATGTCACTGTGAACAGTGTCACATTACAAAGAAAATTCAATTCTTTCTTTTTTCCCCCAGAACATTGATGTACATATATATTTTTTAACAAGGATTTTTAGAAAAAGAAAAGCTGTGAAAGTGGAAATTGAATTTGTACTACTTACTTAAGATTTGGGTTAATTACCTTATACAGCACATGGCTAGTACAGGGAGCAGCCATTTTGGTACTAGTGTAGACCTTATCTGAACTTTCCCAACATAATTTCTTGTAGTTCCCAGCAAATTTATGCCATGCAATTATTTCTTACCTGAAGGTAGTTACTATCAAAATTTAGCCTTAAATGTTATCCTATATGATGTGTATAAAGTAGATTTGGGTGCCGGCCAACTATTCAAGTTCGTCTTTGTGGGGAAAAAAATCTTCGTATTCCGCAAATATTCGCCCGTTCCTGTGTTTGTTTCTTCGTTTTTTAGCCGTTTTTTGTAGCAGGGGTTAATATGGGGTTAACACGATGCGCACTACGCAGCAGCATTGGCGCCAGGATTTTAAAGGTCTGTACGAGCAACTGTATTGGTCGATGACAGGGGCCTCCTCTGCCATCAACCAATAAAGTGCACCTGCACTTCATTGGTTGATAGCAGACAAGCCCCCTGCTGGCGACCAATAGAGTCGCTCCTATAGACTTTTAAAATCCTGGTGCCGCAATTTGGCCAGGTGAGACCACTGGTCTCCCTGCTCCAAGAGTTAAAAGTCCGTATGAATGACCAATTGAGTCGCTCGTACGGACCTTACTCTTGGAGCCATGCGAGGGATTCTATTGGTCGCCTGTAGGGGCCTCCTCTGGCATCAACCAATTGAGTTAACGCTCTGTATGAGCCGGCAGGGAGCTCTTCTGCCATTGGTTGATGCAGGCTAACCCCTGCAGGCAACCAATAGAGTCGCTCGCACGGCCCTTTAACTCCTGATGGCGAACGTACAGATTTCCGCTCCCGTTAACCCCTGCGATGCTGAGTAGATAAGGTAAGCTAGACGGGGAAGGGACCAGGGAGATTAGTAAATGAAGACGAACACTGAGATTCTTCGTGTTGTGTGTCTTCGCCTTCGTATTCGTTTTGCCGCCGCCATGTTCAGGGCTGGTGCAAGAATTTTTGCCACCCTAGGCAAAACATAATTTTGCCGCCCCTGGCTCCACCCCCACAATACCCTCCCCTTTTGTCACACCCATCCACTCCAAACTGGCTCACTCGCTCCCACTCCTCCCCATAGTGACCGCGAGAAGCCCTAGGCGGGCCCTACTTTGCCTATAGGTGGCACAGGCCCTGGCCATGTTCGGATGTTCGTATTCGGGCTAATCAACGAAAACGCACCCTTTGTGGTCGTTTCATGTTCAACCGAATACGAATGCACAAGTCTAATACTTACCTAATTTCATCTCCCGGTGGCTTTAAAGTGCCAGTATCAATTTTAAGTCCCAGTTCAGCTCTTGTGGTACTTACTTTGAAATTAGGGTATTATGCTGTCAGTTTATACTAATGTTTGATTTATAGCCATAAGAGAATAGATGTAATTGTAACTCAATAAATAAAAAGAATAATAATGCACACTGTAAGGTATAAAATATTAATTATTACAAACTTCAGATATTATTTTTTCAAGTGAAATATTGATTAGACGGCAATCGGAGTGGAGACTGACCCTTAGCACTGAGTAGGGAACAGCTGGTTCCTTCTGGCTCAGGGGGTGGAAGTAAGGCCAAGTGCCTACCCCGACACAATCACACAATAAATTTAGCACACAAACGGATGTTGCATGGAAGCCGAGCCTGTCTTAAGAGCACATATGGTGCAAGCTACTTCTCTACTACCGAGGGGTCACATGATTCCTACTGGGCCCTGGTGGGCAGCACATTATCCTGCCTCCAGTACTGAGTGAGTGCATGGTTCTGAGACACTTATCCAGTGGTGTATGTAGCTGTAGCGCTTCCGTAGGCACATCTGGACACTATGTGTCTTAAAGGCTCTTTAAGCTCTTAACTAAAACGGGCCCATTGAGCAGCAGCGCACCCAGGGGTCTGATCATCCAAGAAGACAATCTGCCCCATATTTTCGCAGCTGGGGGAGCGTGCCCCCTGGAACCTGTCGGCCTAGGCTACTTCATTGCACTTATCCCAACAATTTGGGGAACGAAGTGGACTGTCAGCCACCACTGAGTATAGTCATGTAAGCAGATGTTAATACTCAGAGCAAGCTGAGTTGGGTAATGTACCCGGACTGTCAGCATTCAATAAGAGAATGGTGAATTGACCTGACCCTGACCCCTGGCATTGTGTCCTCACCGTGCTTGCACTTCCCTTTTACCTGGATATATTGAGTGCTATTAAGGTAATAAAAGGAAAAAAGAAACAAATTAAGAACAAACGCTAGGATCAGTAAAACATCCTGTTACTGTCTGAAACACAGACTTTGCCTGCTTTGTAAATTTATGTGTGTAAAAAAAAAAAGACTTATTGGTGAGTTTAGCTGTATTTTCCGTGGGAATGGCACATTCTAACCATTACGCTGGTATTTATTTGATTCTGAAGGCGCACAAAAGCCAGCTCCACAAATAAAGAAGATTGAGGAGCCGCCTGTGAGTGGCGAGCATGCTTTAAACACTGAATGAGGTGTCCGGCATTGACTTACTGTGTCCAAGTGCAATTTGTACAGTTTGAAAAGTGAGGGTATTTCTCCAGCCTGTCAGAGCTCACAGAGTAGCCTGTATGTGAGTGATAGTGTGCGTGGCTGCATGCCTGCGAACATCATTCCTAACCGCACTGTGTTAAATACATCAATCCGGACCCACCCTATACATTTGGAGGAGCCGTTCATATGCATAGCTTTAGTTCTGCTTTACTTCACTAGCTGGAAAGGCTATTTGAGACAGGTATAAGTTGATAAACGTGCCGCTCTTTGCGATGGACCAGCCAAATAACTATATCTTGGTGTAAACACTAGTTATATAAATAAAAACATTGCTGGAGATAAGTATAGTCTGGAAGCAGGAAAAAAGAGCAAGTGTAAAGTACCTACATAGTTAGTG
The DNA here is from genome assembly GCA_009364415.1 of Spea multiplicata. Taxonomy (NCBI): domain Eukaryota; kingdom Metazoa; phylum Chordata; class Amphibia; order Anura; family Pelobatidae; genus Spea; species Spea multiplicata. The sequence goes on along the minus strand of VKOC01046557.1, from coordinate 11,057 downwards.
GGGCCACAAGGGACATTAGATTTAAAAAAATGTATACTGCGGACCCGTCAGATTCACCAAAGCAGGCTTGAAGGATGTAGTGTTCTATGAAGTGCCAACACTTCAGGGAATGATCCCGATGTTAATAGGAACACCTGATAGGCTGGGGTCATGAGACGCTTTGTTCACATGACCCAAATATTTACTTGTTTTGTACAATGAGATAGAAACATTGTGTTTAATTTTAGGGTGCCGTCCTGACAAGATTCTATACAAAGCTCCTGTCTCCCTAACTACCTTTTATCTATAGATTAATAGTAAAGAACGCTGACTGATCCCTGACCTCTATTGATTGGAGTCTTGGGACACAGCTGCGCTCTGCAGACCGGTCAGCTGAGGAGAAATGAAAAACTCCGGTGTCAGGCTCATCAATAACCCATCTGACGGTGACTGAGAAATGCTGCCTATGCAGAGAACTAGTAACAAAAGGCCTTGAGTACTACCCATCCAGCCAGACCCCTAGTCAATCAGAGATTAGACTATAGACTATAGAAGAAAAACCCAAAACCCTCCAAAGCTGTGTTGGCCCCAGTGATGTCACAAGTGGTATAGTCTACTTTACATAGCACTGATATTACACCTGGCCCAGATGTCAGCGCTGGTAATAAAAACCAGTACTGGAAATAACTGAATAATACACCTATATTTCCTAGTGACATTTTTGCTCATACTGAGCAACTTTTTTTAGCACCACCTAAATATCCTACCATTTTTGTCCCTGACCCTTTTCATCATGCACTCAACGTTATATTCCTCCAAAAGAAAATGAAAACAGTGAAGATTAAAATATAAATTAAGAATAAGACCGGTAAGGTAAAGAGGATCTCACACGGGTTGTTTTGTGTATTCAGTAAGGCACTAGCGTTATATGTTTAGCTAGTTAAGTGAAGAAGTGTGTTGGAAAGCTTACCTGAAGCCAATGGGCATTGCTACTGACATTGCGAGAAACACCCCCCTTTAGATTCGGGTGTTGACCCAGAGAACCGGTGCTTCACTCGGAGAGTTTCCAGATATGACACCCGGGCATAATTACTGCCAGTACTGTTGAATCTAAACATCAATGAAATAGAGCCTGTCTTGCAAAGTATAGTAAGAGGTCTCAAAAAGCAGCACAAAATACCTTGATCTAAAGAAGTTAAAGAATAAATGAGAAACAAAGCAATTGATATCTATCAGTGTGGAAAGGGTTATAAAGCCATTTCTAAGGCCTTGGACTCCTGTGAACCACGGTGAGAGCCATTATCTACAAATGGAGAACTTGGAACAGTGGTGAACCTTCCTGGGAGTGGACAGCCTACCAAAATTCCTCCAAGAGCACATCCATGACTCATCCAGAAGGTCAGAATAGAACTCAGACTAACATGTAAAGAATTGCAAGCCTCACTAGTCTCAGCTAAGGTCAGTGTTCACAATTCCACAATAAGAAAGACACTGTCAAAAATGGCATCCATGGGAGAGTTGCAAGGTGAAAACCACTGCTGACCAAAAACAACGCAATGGCTGATTTCAGATTTGCCAAAAAACGTTGATGATCTCCAGGTCTATTGGGATAATATTCTGTGGACTGATGAGTCAAAAGTGGAACTTTCTAGAAGACATGTCTCCGGTTATATTTGGCATAAAGCTAATACAGCTTTCCACAATAAGAATGTCATACCAACAGTCAAACACATTGGTGTTAGTGTGATGGTGTGGGGCTGCTTCAGGACCTGGGCAACTTGCCATAATTAAAAGAACCATGAATTCTGCTCTTTACCAGAAAATTCTGAAGGAGAGTGTACAACCACGAGTTCGTGACAGCTGGGTTATGCAACAGGCCAATGATCCGAAGCATACAAAGTCCACTTATGAATAGCTCAAAAGAGCTAGAGAGTCTCAATCAAAGTCCTGATTTGAATCCGACTGAGGTGTTGTGGCTTGATCTTAAAAAGGCAGTTCATTAAACCCCTTTAATGTGGCTGAATTAAAACAATTCTGCCAAGAAGAGTGGCCAAAATTCCTGCACCCCGATATAAGACTCAATGCCAGGTATTGCAAATGTTTGGTTGCAGTTGTTGGCATTAAGGGAGGCACAACCAGTTATTAGGTTTACGGGGGAAATTACTTTTGATATAGGTTTTGATTAACTCTCTGCATTCAATAAATTAAACAATCGTTTGAAAGTTGCTTTTGTGTTTACTCATGTTGTCTTTGTTTTAAAATTATAAGTAAAAATAGAAGAAATCAGGAAGGGGCAAAATGCTTTTTCACAGCACTGTATGTAACATAGCTTAAAAATACCTTGTCATCGAACTCACAACAGGATTCATACATTGTGCCTGATTATTGTGAGGGTAGGCAGGAGTGTTATTCAGTTTTTGTTTTGTGTTTTTTACTGCCTAAGAGTTCATTGCTTAACGATACACTGCTGACTCTCTTAGCAGGTAAGGAGTCAGTGCAGCAGCACAGAAGACTAATGTCTCAAAGAGAACTATTTTACAATCTGTCAGTTTTCTCCAATTCCTCTAGATTGCCTTAACCGATCCAGCATTTGCAGAGACTGGTGACTCAAAGGCCCCTTTCATCTAAAATATAGCCTGCTCTGTGTAAAGCTCCATAAATGCAGCCATTGGTCTGAGCTTGGGCTAAATGCATTTTATGAAAGCAGGCCTTTTCATTAATTTAGCTGTCAATAGAATGACAAACAGGGCTGGATCCTACATACGGTAGTCTAGCCATGCGCTTAGACCACCATTTTTAGGTATACTAAATAGGAATACTAATAGTAAGCACACTTAATCCTATCTGTGACCTGTCTCTTCTACCTGGGGCTCACCCATTTCAACTCCTACATCTCACTTTTGCTCATACCCCAGTCTCGATTGCCTATGTCCTACCACCAATATTTTTTTTGGATTTTAACCTGATTTTTTTGCTTACCAATGCTTAGCAATGGACAGAGGGATACATTTCTTGTAAACGGTCATGTACCTGCGGTCAGTGCACATTTTTCCCTGTGGGAAGCTGTGCCAATTTTTATGCAAACAAAAAATATATACTTTTTAACATTTTTTTTCATATATGATAAATCAAAAACTAAAAATCATAAATTTTCACATGATATTAACACATAATATGGGGTTAAATGTCATAATTATCCTAAAAATACAAGCTGAGGGGAAAAAAGCACAACAACTTTGTTTTATCTATACATAAAAAATGGCACTTGAATAAGGTCTCCCCTTAATAAACATATATGGCCGTGTAATTGTATGTGCATTTGATAGTTCTTTCTTTGAATATTTTATTATTTAGAGTAGGAGGTCTGTCTGCCCCTTTTACATATATAGAAAAAATACAACCAAGAGGTATGATAGAGTTGCGTCATTGCTTTGATTGGCCAAGTGGAAGTTAGATCTGTTGCCAGTAATGTGTTCAGGTTTTATGCTTTCCCATGCACAAGGAAGTCCAAGCATCCTTTATCGTCCCTTCCTTCATCTGTCCCAGAAATTCTGAAGGATAAAGTAGGGGTTCTTATTCCTGGCAGTACAGCAGAGGTCTGTGGTGCCTGGGTGCAGCGTAGGCTGGTGACTCCAGAATTTTATGCTATCTGCATGATAAAGAAAGTTATTTACCTCCTAAAACTATAACAACAGGTGTAAAGTAAGCCTAGGGCAAGTTTCCTGCCTTTTCTGTTCAGACGAAATTTGGAGGGCTATTTCCAATCAGAAATGAAATTTGTTGTCACTCACCCTCATTTACTCTTGTATGCCCTCTCACACGCTCACTCAATTTCTCTCAGTATCTCCCTATCTTCACCCTTGACCGCTTCTGTGTCCCTGTCTTCTTGTCCTGCAGCTCCACTTCTTCTCTTGCATCTTCTTGTTTATCTGTCTTCTTTCTTCATCCACTTCTTCGTGATCAAGTCCTCTTGTATTGTACCCTTTTGTGGAAGTACGCCAAGCATTTCTGGCTGCACCTCTTTTGCAAAAGGTGGTTAAATAACCATATCACTTAGTTCCTGAGTAGGAATCCTCTTCCTTCTGCAACCAGCTTTCCCAAAAGAGAAAAATAACTCCATGAAAGAGAATAATTTTGCAAATCAAAATAAAAAAGCAGGAAGTTCAGATGTCTGTTCCTCTTATATACCTTTGGGGACAGCTTCCATATTGCTTTTTTAATCTCTAACCCAACTAATCTCTAACTAATTTATTAAAAGTAAAATGTAGTATTTGAGAAGGTGACCTCCTAGATTGTAAGTTTAATTGAGTAGTTCTCTGTTCACATTTCGCTTCTGTGAGTTCCTATTGTTAAGTGATACGCCACGTACCAATGTTTATATATTGTATTGTAATGTGGGCTGTGGGGCCAATCCGGGTCAATACATTGTCCCAGAATGAGAGCTCTCAGCAGAGCTGGTATCTTGGGCTCAAATAGTTTCCAGACGGGTGTAAAGTTCATGTCCGTCTGAAAAAGAATTGAGCACTCCCACTCAACAATCTTCATGGCAGAGAGAGCTGCGAAACCAGCAAGATGACAGGTGGAGTGGAGGGAGCCATCGAGGCTCAGTCTCCTAAAATCTTCAGCCAGGTAAGCTGGCAAACTGATGTGGGGACAAGGTTGGCACTGGGAAGTTGTTTTTGGGGACAAGGTTGGCACTGGGAAGCTGTTAGGGGGCAAGGCTGACAATGGGAAGCTGTTTTAGGAGAGACTGTTGGCAATGAGAGATTATATTTATAATTTACTTTATTCTTAGTATTTTATTTTCAAGAATATTTTTACATCAATACATCTTTAATTTATACATTAAGAAATGTGTTTGCAGTTTGTTATATATAATAATATATATATATATATATATATATATATGTTATATATATGGTTAGTAATTTATACACGTTATTCCTTCTCATTGAGAAACAATACAAAAAGAGATGCCTAACATGTATAGAAGTATGACCTTTTTATGTAGCCAATGAATGTTTGCCTAAATACTGAAAATCGGCTGGTAAATAGGTTTTTCTTTTTTGGTAATATATTTTTATTGGGTTTTCACAAATATAAGTCAAACAGTAAATCAGGGAGAGGGTAGAGGGGAAATACAGTATACCTGGAGAGGTAAGGGAAAGTGAAAAAGAAGTCCCGACGCAGCGGGATTAGCAGCGAGTAATACAGTCACCAAGGAAGATCACAGGCAGTACAAAATAAAATAAAATACAGATACAAAACTACAGTAGTGCATGATGATAACCATACTCGACGCACAACCCGTGACTGGCAACAATAGGGAATGAGCTGACTAGGTGGAACGACATCACACATGGGGGACCGAAAGGAAAAGACAAGGGATTGCGGGAAGGGGAGAAGAACGGGAGGGAGGGTAGAGAAAGAAGAAGAGAGAGAAAAGAAAAAAAAAAAAAAAAAAAAAAAAAAAGGGGGGGGAAGAAGGAAAAGCGTCTCCAACAGCACCTCAAGTACCTCGAGGGCCACACCTACATCTAAAGTCTAGAGTCCCAAAATGGCCCGAGCATCAGGACTTGCAACATACTCCATCCAATAGAACCACGTTCTATTATATTTCTCAATTTGATCATCAGAGGACATAGCTAGTTCCTCCAATGTTCTAATGCTTTCCACCTTCACAATCCACTCCTTAAAGGAAGGAGGTACGGGGTCCCTCCAATGAAGCGGAATCAACGCCTTAGCAGCGTTAAAAAGATGAGGCACCACTGACTTCCTATAACTGGAGATCGAGCTAGTGGTATTATGCAAAAGGAAGGCAGACGGTGAAAAAGGAATGGAGCAATCCGTGAACTTCGGTAAAAGCTCATGAATCTTGCTCCAGAAGGGAACTATCTTCGGGCACTCCCACCAAATATGCAGCAGCGTACCCACCCCCTCCATGCACCTCCAACAGGTATTGGGCACATCCGGAAAGGCGCCATGAAGCGCTTCAGGGGTCCGGTACCAGCGAGCGAGAAGCTTATAGGAAGTTTCCTGTAACTTCGTGCTACGTGAGCATTTATGCGTAAGAAGGAAAATTCTTTCCCACTCCCGGGGGCTCAAAGAAATCAGCAACACCCGCTCCCAATAGCCCTGAAAGCACAGCGGGACGGCGGTCAGAGATTGTAATAGGAGTTGGTATAACAACGAGATGCCATGAGCAGGCATAGAGGCCCCGGTACAGAGAAGCTCAAAGCAAGTAAGTTCCCTAGTCAGAGTCCACTTCCGAGGAACCGAAGCAAGAAAGCTCGTCAATTGAAGGTAATGAAATCCGTCCAAAGCGGTAGGTATTCTGTCAACTAAAATGTCCGGCAGGGGCCGCAATTTGCCGTCAGCTAAAAACCCAGAGATCCGGGCCTGGTCCGTCAGTGTAGTGGAAAGAAAGGGGCCCGCACTTTGGCCCGGAGGAAAGTCAGGGTTGTTCCGAATAGGCATCAAGGGGGAGGGGTACGTCGTCAAAGCATGCGTCAAGTGTAGGGAGTGCAAGACTTGAAGTGTGGCTGCCACAAATGGGTGGCCGCGGGCAAGAGCTCGGGAATGATGGCGCGGCAACCACAGAAGGTGATGCAGCGGCAGCGCGACCGCAGTGGACTCAATATTCACCCAAAGTTTATGGAGAGGTCGATGAGACCACTCCAGGACCCTGAGAAGGTGACAGGCCTGATAATACAAACGAGGGTTGGGGAGACCAGCACCGCCACAACGCTTCGTCCTGCAGAGGGTGGTGAATTTTATTCTGGAGTGCCGCCGCGCCCAGATGAACCGTATGAACATGGACCGCACCGAGGTAAAAAAGGCCAAGGGAATCGCAATCGGAAGTGACTGGAAGAAAAAAAGAAGTCTGGGCATGATAGTCATCTTAATCGCATTGATTCTCCCGAACCAAGAGATATGGTGGGGAGCCCAGCCATTGAGGTCTTTTTGGATGGAAACCAGTAAGGGGGCGAAATTATAGCGATACAAAGCCGACAGATCATTTGTGAGCCAGATACCTAGGTAACGCAGCTTCGCCATGCACCACTTGAAGGGGAAATTAGAACTCAAGAGGGCTGCCGCGGTGGCAGAGAGATTGATATTCAGGATTTCAGACTTGGAGTAATTGATTTTTAAATTTGCCAGTTCTCCATAATCCCGGAATTCCCGGAGAATAATTGGCAGAGATAGCTGTGGATGCGTGACTGTGAAGAGCAAGTCGTCCGCATAGCCCAAAACTTTGTGCGTAGTCGTCCCAACTCTAAGGCCCCGGACATCAGCGTTCCGTCGGATAGATTCCAAAAAGGGTTCTAAGGAAAGTATGAAAAGCAAGGGCGAAAGTGGACAACCCTGCCTAGTCCCGTTTGTGATGGGGAAGGAGTCTGTAAGCATCCCGTTGACCCGAATCCTGGCGGACGGGCTGGAGTACAAGGATGCCACCCAACGTCTCATGTTAGGGCCAAAACCCATTCGCTCCAGAACCGCAAACATAAACGACCAATCCAACCTGTCGAACGCCTTTTCAGCGTCCGTCGACAGGAGGATAGTCTCGGTCTTAGACTGGAGCGCATGATGTATCAAATCCAGGGCCCGGATCGTACTATCTCTGGACTCTCGTCCCGGAACAAACCCCGTCTGATCAGGGTGGATCAGGGTCGGTATAAAACGCTGCATTCTAGTAGCTAAGATCTTAGAAAATAATTTAAGATCTGCATTAAGCAGAGAAATGGGGCGGAAACTGCTACATTGTTCCAAATCTTTGCCCTCTTTCGGGATCAGGGATATAGTAGCCATCAGGGTGTGCGAATGGATATCCTTGCCGTCTAATATAGCGTTAAGGGAAAGCACCAGCTGCGGACCCAAGACCTCCAACATCTTTTTATAGTAGAGCAAGGAAAGCCCGTCAGGCCCAGGGCACTTCCCCAACTTCGATCCCTTAATGGCAGCACCCAATTCAGTCAGGGTGATAGGAGATTCCATACTCTCCGAGTCTTCCGCAGACAGTTTTTTCCTCAGGGTTCTATCAAGGTAAGCATGAATTTTGGTTAACCGCACAGTACGTGGGGCGGAGGAAAGAGGATCAGAGAGGTTATAGAGGCCGGAGTAATACGTCATAAAGGCCTGCATTATCTCTTGAGGGAGTCTACAATGGGATCCGGATGGAGAACGTATTTTAGGAATATAGGAGAGCCGTCGGCGGGCACGTAGGGCTCGAGCTAAAAATTTGCCGGGTTTATCCCCGTGTTCATAGTACACCGCCCTCAGCCTCAGAAAGGAACGCCTCGCCTTAGCAGCAAGCAAGGAGGATAATTCCTTCCTAAGAAGGACCAGCCGCTGGAACATCTCGTCCGTGAGAGTATCCTTATGAGTTTGTTCAAGAGTCGCTATTTCCTGATACAGTTTCCCCAACGCAGCCGAAGCCGCTCTCTTCCTCTCAGCGCCAACCTTAATGAGATGCCCGCGGACCACACACTTATGAGCCTCCCAAACAGTCAGCGGGGACACGTCTGGTGTTGTATTTTCTAAAAAATAATTAGTCAAAAGCGTCCGAATGTCGGTCAGAAGGACTGGGTCAGAAAGAAGCGTTTCATTAAGTCTCCAAGCAGCAGAAGTCGGTCTGGTTAACGTCGAAGCCAAGCACATAATCAGCGGAGCATGATCCGACCAGGTAATCGAGCCATATCGCGCCGCTTTCAACGAGCGAAGGTGACAATACGGCATGAATAAGTAATCAATTCTAGTGTAGAGCCCCCGAGGAGTGGAAAAAAAACTATAGTCCCTGTCGCAAGGATGGAGCGCCCTCCAACAGTCCACCAACTGAAAGTCATGGAGCAAGGATTTCAACCTGAGAAGGACATGGGGGGGCGTGCAGGAGCGCCCAGCAGAAGTATCCATCGCAGGCTCAAGAGCCACGTTAAAATCCCCTCCGAGGACCAACAGACCTTCCTGGAAGGACCGCAGTAACCCGAGAATCTTAGATAAGCAGCGATGTTGCTGCCTGTTGGGCAGATAGACATTAGCAAAGGTGTATAGGGAATCAGCAATAGTGCCCTTCACAAAAACAAATCTACCATCAGGGTCCGTCATACTAGCTTTTTCAAGAAATGGGGTATGTTTGTCAAAAAGAATAGCCGTACCCTTAGATTTAGATGTCACATTATTACTAAAAAACCCCAGAGGATAGGAAGCATTGAGTAACGAAGGTGGTCTGGGTGCCTTAAAATGGGTTTCCTGCAGAAAGACCACAGAGGCCTTATGATAAGACAGATCCCTCAGCAAATGGGAGCGCTTTTCGGGCACGTTTAGACCCTTCACATTATAGGAGACAACGGTGAGATCCCTAGGTACACAGGGCGGGCGCCCAGCCGCTAAAGTAGCCATATTGGAGACCAAGAGAAAAGAAAAGGGGAGGAAAAAGAAAAAGAGCGAGAGAAAAAGGAGGGGGAAAAAAGAGAGAAAGAAGAAAAAGAAAAAAAAAAAAAAAAAAGGGAGGGGGGGGAGTATAGGGCGAGAAGGGGGAAGGGGGAAAGAAACCACTTGGAGTGCCTACTGGATAGTGGAACGCGTCCCCCCTAACAAGGAAGGACGGCAGTCGTAACCACCTCAGTAACGATACACACTCCCAATGAGGGGGTAAGTGTCACCCGTCCAGAGAAGGAAGCAGGTACACCGAAAACCGTGTAACTAAGAGAACGAAAAATAACACTGGTAAGGGAGACAACCGCCGCCGCCCAAAACCAACAGTAGTAGTATGAAATCCCGCAGGAATCATCAGAGAACAGAAGGGCAAAACATCAGTATGATAACACTTTTACCAATAGCAACCTGCAAAAGATCCCAATAAGGAATCGGAGAACACTATGAGACCGAAAAAAAAAACATATGTGTATAGAAAGATCAGCATACATCACAGAATGGGCCACTAATAAAGGGGTAGCATGAGGAGTGAAACAGAGCAAGGGCCAGAGCACAGAACATATGCATATACACGACACGTATAATACAAAACAAAATCCAGTCCAGGCACGGAGCCACATCCAGGAGAGGAACCCCAAGGAGCAAGAAAACCATCGTGAGGAAAGCAAAAGGAATACCAGCTTGATAGGTGTCATGGCGGCCTAATATGACCGCGTGAGAAAAAAAAAAAAAAAAAAAAAAAAAAATTCGTATGCGTGGTGTACCTGGGAGACGAGGCCGCCGAGGGTCCCAGCAATTGAACAACTCCCTAGGGGAAACCGAGAAGGGACTCCGCGCCCAGACCAGCATAGCATAATACAGGGCCCACATGAAGAACAGTATGATATAAAATAACAAAAACAGAGAAAGATATATATAGAAAAAAAAAAAAAAAAAAAAGTGTGACAAGAATATACATAACATATGAGGGCATATGGACAAGCCCGGCAAATCAACACAATAATAATAACTATACTGTGGTACGAAAGCAAAAAAAATACGAGGAAAGGCCCATAGAACGAGCACCCTGACACAGGGTCTGGTCCCTGGTGCAGATAGGAACAGCAAAATGTGATGCAAATGTACGCAATGTATAGCGGAAATGAATGACCCCAATAAACCACGTCCAGGGGAGCGAGTAAGAAGAGGTAGAGTGTCAAGTGCAATGGATATACGAGGAGACATATATATATATGAATTAAAAGAAAAAAAAAAAAAAAAAAAAAAAAAAAAAAAAAAAATAAAGAAATAAATACATAATGCGTGTTGATGTGGAAAGAGACCCACAATAACCTGGCGTGTGTGTGTGTGTGTACATCGGGGGCATACGTACAAGACGTATCGCAGTTGGACAAGCCCGATAAACCAAGGCCCCAGCAGTGTCATAGCGGTAGAGGGACCAAAGCCAACCATGAACCGTGTAGTGCAAATGGACAATCAAGATAAACCACGCCCAGGACCGTGGTATGTGGACGCGGAATGTCAAGAGCAAGAGAGGCACGAGTAAGAACGGCAGGACAAGCGTCAACAGTGCTGCCTAACCACAGGTGCCCACAAAAACAAACAAAAAAAAAAAAAAAAAAAAAAAAAAAAAAAAAAAAAAAAAA
>VKOC01046556.1:0-20692 GCA_009364415.1 Spea multiplicata | reverse complement strand
GATCAGGTAGGACTCCAGGACAGAACAGGTCAAATGAGCCAAGGTCAGGTTTCCGGAGAGCAGGATAATCATATAACGGAGCCGAGGTCAGGATACAGGAAAACAGGATAAACGTGAACGTAGCCGAGGTCAGGAATCAGGAAATCAACGAAGTTAGACAAGCCGGGATCATACACAGGAATACGGAATCAGAAACGCTATCTGGGCACTAGCACAAGGCATAGACAACCAACAGAAGGCAAGGTCAGACAGAACTGAAGAGGTTTAAATAGGAACCGCAGAGGAAGTTTCAAATCTCCCGCCAAACCTCATGACGTCACTTCCAATGTCCGGGAATCACCACCATGATGAGTGTGGCGCAATCTCCCTTCATATAAGCCTGCAGTTTGGGAATTGACCACCAGAGGGCGCGCGAGTGCCGAAACAGGACGCCGCGTTCCAGGAGGTCTGCCTCTCCTGCGCGGCAGTCCTGCAGATGACGGCGGAGGCGGCACTGCGTTGGAGGGGGGTCTCCCTCTCCTCCGTGGCGGCTCCGGTGTCCGTGCGTTGGAGGGGGGTCTCCCTCTCCTCCGTGGCGGCTCCGGTGTCCGAGCGTTGGAGGGAGGTCTCCCTCTCCTCCGTGCCGGCTCCGGTGGCCGCGTGTTGGAGGGGGGTCTCCCTCTCCTCCGTGCCGGCTCCGGTGGCCGCGTATTGGAGGGGGGTCTCCCTCTCCTCCGTGGCGGCTCCGGTGGCCGCGTATTGGAGGGGGGTCTCCCTCTCCTCCGTGGCGGCTCCGGTGGCCGCGTATTGGAGGGGGGTCTCCCTCTCCTCCGTGGCGGCAACGTGGGAGCCGGGGGCAGGTAAGTAACACACACATTCCTTTATTGATACATAGGGATCAGGTGGGTTTCGTTCCTGGGAGGGAGGCCAGGGATAACACCATTAGGGTCCTGAATTTGCTAACTTATGCCACTGAACACAATCTTTCCTACGCCCTGGTCTCGATGGACGCCGAGAAGGCGTTTGATAGGGTCGCTTGGCCCTTTCTGTTCCACCTGTTAGAGCACATTGGCCTTCAAGGAAATTTTTTGAACCAGATGAGGGCATTGTATGCGAATCCCTCCGCGCAAATTAGGGTCAATGGCACACTCTCTGAACGCCTTGTGACAAACCCTATAGCATGAGGGCCATACATGTCACTTTTAGGGGTCCTAAGCACAGTCCTCTAGGGCAATCAGAGTCAGGGACACCAGCTTTGAACAAAACAGCGCTTTATTTTTAGTAGCTCAAACCCCAAAACCAAATCATAAAAACAAAACCTAGCTCCCAATTGGAGCCCTCTCTAACTAAACTATGCTGGTCGAGACTGACCAGCCTAATCACCCACTAACTAGAACTCCCAGCCTTCTTCAGGGCCTCTCCTTGCCCTGGGAGCACAGGGAACTTCCTCTTCCCCCAACAGTCTCCCTGAGTATCAGGCTCTAAGGGTTTTTAATGCCCAGCACCTGATGCCGGCCTCATAGAAATCCCGGACCAGATCCTGCAGATTTCTTGCCTCCTGGAAAAGCCGGCATGGAATTTCCACAGAATGGGGGAACGGAGCGTTGGCTCACCCTGCTCTCCAATTGCTCCACCCCTATGTATAATCTGCATAGCAGCTGTACTCAGATGCCAAGCTAATCATCTCCCTGGGGTTCACACTGTCACAGCCTAGATATAGAAAATGGCATGAGGCAGGGTTGCCCCCTCTCCCCGCTGTTATTCGTTTTGGTAATGGAACCACTGGCTCGCGCCTTGAGGGCGAATGATCATATCCCGGGGCTCACTATAGGTGACTGCACGCATAAACTGGCAATTTATGCAGACGACATGCTCTGTATGGTCACCCGACCTGAAGACTCCCTCCCTCATGTCGTTCGGGAATTAGATATTTTTAGAAACCTATCGAATTATAAGATAAATTTGCAGAAATCGGAGATCTTGGGGTTTAATATTTCTGATGTATGTAAAATGCAACTTGTTCGCTCCTTGCCATTCAAATGGGCCGACTCGGCCATCAAGTATCTGGGTATTTGGCTTCCGGCTGATCTCTCACAACTGATGCACTTGAATTTTTCCGCCCTTCTCTCTTTGGTGGTTTCCGATCTTCGTCGTTGGGCGATCCCACATATTTCGTGGTTCGGCCATGTCGGTGTTGTAAAAATGAACGTTCTCCCCAGATTCTTATACCTACTGCAATGCTTGCCGATATTCCTGCCCAGGGCTTACTTCAGGGCATGTCATAGGGCTTTTCTCAAATATATTTAGAATGACCGTAGACCGCCTCTTGCATTCCATCATTTAACTAGGCCTAAGGGTAGGGGGGGACTGGGGATCCCCAACGTCGAACGTTATTGGATGGCTTTGCACCTCCGCCGGGTGGTGGAATGGTCATTGGAGGCTCCCAAACTATGGGTGTCTTTGGAAAATTCTTTCCTGGTTCATGACATCTCGGCGGTGCCATGGTTGCCCGATCGGTATAGGGCCCTTACACTGAGATATCATCCCACGATCTCCGCTACTTTCCGGGTTTTGAAAAAGGTAGCCGCCCGGGGAACCTTAATAACTATCCCTGGCCCTATGTGGCCGCTCACACACAATCCCGAGCTGAATGCTGACACTCTCCAGAGACTTTCGGCCCTGTTGGCGCCGTTACATATTACTCAGGTGCGAGTTTGCCACGTTATGCGGGGCTCTTCCTTTCGTTCCCTTGCGGAACTCTCCGGTCAGGCCTCCCCCTCATTTCAGGCTACTTTCATGTTCCACCATATCAATCATTATCTTAGGTCGATGTTACTGTGTCCGCAGCTCACGCGGGGTTTGTCCCCCTTTGAAAAATTGTGTATGTTGCGTAACGAACCTGCCCATCTTCTATACCGACTTTATATTTTACTAATTAAGGAGCTGGGCGACACGAAACCGTTTTTTCTCAGCCTCTGGGAGAGGGACCTCAACCTCCAGGTTAGTGATTCTGAATGGGGGGGAAATTTTTCTTATTACACATAAAAGTACAATTTCCAGTAAGGTTCAGGAATGTTCCTTCAAATTGTTGTCGAGGTGGTATAAGGTTCCTTTGGAACTGCATCGCTTCCTCCCAAGCGTGTCACCCCTGTTGGCGATGTAGTCTTGCCGATGGTTCATATATACACATATGGTGGGAGTGTGGAGATATCCATCCTTTCTGGGAGGTTGTGGTGGCCGTAATCCGGGAGGTGTCGGACCCTGACTTTGTGGCTTCCCCTGGGGCTTTATTATTGCACCACACGCGTACTCCTTATAGAGTGTACAAGCTCTCCTTAACGCTGCACCTGATTCAGGCGGCGAAAGCTGTTATCCCCCGATTTTGGAAGACACCAGGTCCCCCTCCCATTGGCGCCTGGGTCGATAGGGTCAATTTTATTTTTCGTATGGAAGACTTAGTGGCCTCTGCAAATGGTAGAGCGTATCAGAATGGTCTTAAATGGCCCTGGAAGGCTTTTCTCACGTCTCCGCGATTTCTCAATTTGTGTTCTGTGTGAGCGCCATACTCGCTCTACCTGATATTTATTTATTCATTATAACTTCCTTGAGGTTCGCGTCTCCTTGGGTTTTTTTTTAATTATGTCATTCACAGGTTCTTTTACCTATTTTTCCTAATGTACTGTGATGTGCCAAGTGACTGCTAATTTATGGTAACAATGTTTGGCAGATTGTTTTGTTTTTCTGTTCTATTCGGTTTGTACGTATATGTTTTATTATTATTTGACGTAACACGGTCATTCTTCTCCAGTGGTCTTACTCTTCCCAGTTAGTGGAGGGATGTTGTATGCATGCATTGAAGACTCTGTTTTGCTATGATGATGTGTCCCTGATGTTTCCATGTTTCCACTCGCTACTATGTATTCCTCGAAGGGATTTTAACTCCGGCCCTGTCTGCTATGTACATCGCTATGCATATTGGATTGTACTGTCATTTCATCTTTGTAAACTGTATGTGTGCATATTTCAATAAACGAAGAATTGACTAAAAATTTGCAACAGTGTTGATATTCCTGGAGGGAGAAGCCAAATGGCAAATGATTTAGGTAAACTGGAAAAATGGTCAGAGCTGTGGCAACTGGCATTTAATGTGGGTAAATGCAAAGTAATGCATCTAGGGCATAAAAACCCAGGGGCAGAGTATAGAATGTTTGATACTGTCCTAACCTCAACGTGCGAGGAAAGGGATTTAGGGGTAATTATTTCTGAGGATTTAGAGGTAGCAGGTAATGCTAGCAGAATGCTTGGTTGTATAGCGAGAGGTTTTAGCAGTAGAAAGAGGGAAGTGCTCATGCCGTTGTACAGATCACTGGTGAGACCTCACTTGGAGTATTATGTACAGTACTGGAGACCGTATCTCCAGAAGGGTATAGATATGTTGGAGAAAGTTCAGAGAAGGGCTACTAAAATAGTTAATGGATTACAGGATAAGCCTTACCATGACAGGTTAAAGGATCTTAACATATATAGCCTGGAAGAAAGACGTGACAGGGGGGAAAGGTTTAATGGTAACATCAGGAAATATTACTTTATTGAAAGGGTAGTGGACACATGGAATAGCCTTCCAGCAGAAGTGGTAGATGTTAATACAGTTAAGAAATTTAAGCAAACCTGGGATATGCATAAGGCCAAGCTGGATATAGGATAAGAGCAGGTACTAAGGAAGGGCAGACTGGATGGGCCTAATGGTTCCTTGCTGCAGAATTGCTGCCTGAAAGCTGAGCTTCTCGGTGGACCTAGGGAATCGTTTCTCCCACCTATGCTGTCATGGGACATGGAAGAAGACTTTCCCAGGCTCCTGACACTCCCGACAAACCAACCCATCTGCAGAGACAGATGCTTAGGGAGTTTACAGAGTCCTACCAAATCCACTTGGTGGCCTCTCCCTCCACCTTGTACTCACCAGAGAGCTACCCTCCTCTAAATAGCGTACTTCAAGACCGCTCTACGCAAGACGAGCTGCCAAACGTGTTCCTCTCAGCAACCTGATCACAGACGTGAAACAAACACTGCCGGAGGAGGTGATGGCCCTCAGGACAGACATTGTGCAGAATTGAGGCCTCTACATTATAGACCCAACTCCAGATATGGGGTAGACTTCAACACAACACATGGCGTTGTTAGGGATCAGGATCTAGACGGACACAAAACGTATAGTGCAAAACACCTTTATTTGTAAAATCCAAGCAAGCAAAGCCAAATTGTGATCCAGGACAAGCCAAGGCAGGAACCAAGGCAGGAACCAAAGCAGGTAGTCAGACGAGCCGTCTAACTATGGCAGGAGTACGGAGATCACTGAAGTCAGGGTACAAATGCCACGAATCAGGAGCCAGGAGGGTAGTCAGACGAAGCCAGGTCATAAACAGGAACTCAGGAACAAAGGAATACACTTGGTAGCAGGAAGCAAAACACAAGGGCAGATGAATGACTGACGAGAGAAGTAACTACAACATGACAAATGTTGGAAAATGAAGGTTATTTACCGACCAGGAATAAGCAGTGAGTGATCATATTGAAATCGCTAGATAAGGAAAGTTAGTCCAAGTTAGTTCAACTCTGTGGGACAAAAAGATTGAAAAACTGGTGATATATGTTTTTTGCAAAATCTAGGAGCTGACGGAGAGAAACATACTCAGGATAAGACTGAAGAGTATGTGCCTAAGAGATGAGATTGTGAGAATACCATTTTATTACTTACTTTTTCTGAATATATAAAGTGACCATGGTAAAAAGACTGATACATCTGAAGCTGCTAACTTGCAGAGATCACCAGAGATTATTTCTGTACTGATACTATTCCCCAGCTTCTTGAAAACACTATTTTTAATGTGCCCGTGACTCCATGGGTATATTGTTATATCTGCTCATTATATATTGTGACTCAATACCCCTTCACTTTGGTACTCTGTCCGGGAATCTTTACTCACACACAGTCTACCAGGCTGCAGAGACGGCTCAGACACGAGGAGGGTAAAATAAAAGGCCGAGCCTGTTTTTATTTTGTCACCAGAGGCATTACAGAAAATAAATAAATCAAAACAAAAAAGCCTTGCTCTTGTGAGCACCAACTAATACAGGGTTTTCCAACCTAACTGCAGTTGGGCGGCTTATCCATTCCACCAAACAAAATAACAAATTGTATGCAATAATGGCAGTACTCAGTATTTTGAATGCTCTCTCTCAGGGAGCCAAATGATCTCTCTTGCTCTGAGATCAGGAGACTACTTAACTGCCTCTCCCATTAATTACTGGAAACAGGTGAGTGCTTAGGAGAGTATCCATGAATCTCCGGACTGGATTCACACCTGCTGGTCCTCGGCTGCTCACAAAATGTGAAGTGGAGCACTGGCCCGCCCTACTCTTCAAGTGCTCCACCCCAGGGACCCAAAATACACAAATAACAGACATCAATAATTCCATTATTAACAAGACATCTCCCTGGAGCTAGTAGAAACTATTGAGGGTAACCTCCCTGCAAAATATAAGGGGATATATATATTGTGAGGTAGGTCTGAGATCGCCCCTCGCTGAGGTCAAGGGACAAGTGCCCGTCTTCATTCACACCAGGCAAACAGCAGTAAGTTTGTGCAATCTGACACAGGGTCAGGTTTATTGGAAAGGTTGCAAAGACAAAAGAACTATAACACAGCAACAAAAGAAATACCTTGCCTGTCCGGCACTTACTATACAAGGGATGTCCCTCACTACCAGCTGGAGAGCTTCTCTCTGCCAACCTAACAATAATAGGTCCAGCAACCTTTACGCACATGTCTCTTCCACAGACAGGCTTTCTATGTCCTCAGCCAGAGAGCTACCTGCCCTCCTGGCTTCCCTTTTATATCCGCCTTCTCATTCACCTAAATTAATCACCTCACAGGTGGAAGACTCAGGTGTTACTTCACATAGGAAAGGAATCTAGGAGAAACATACCTCCCTTCCACCACCAATCCTACATGACTGTCACAATATATATACTCCCTCCATTATTATCCCCTGCTTTCTGTCGCAATATATTGACTGTGTTGGTAAACCTGAAAATTTCAAATATACGTTCATAATAGCAGAAATAAGTGAAGCATGGAAGATATTCTATTATACAACTTATCAGGGTTAGTCTATATACAGCACAAATTCCTGCTTCTTATAAAGGGTTAACCCTCTACAAGAGACATACAGCTGACTAAAATTATCCCCACATCCAAAAGATTTGGAGATTGAATTAGTCACAACAAGAGAAAAAGGGAAAGATAAAGAAAGAGATAAGAATAAAGGCAAAACTGTTTTGGAAATCACATCCAGTTTGGAGTCAACACTAATGACTGAGGCTGAAATAGATAATACTACATTGGCCGCAGAAAGGTCTAACCTATAATGCTTAATAAAAGTATTCCACGAAGACCAGGTAGCCGCTTTGCAAATTTCTTCTTGGGAAGCCAAAGCCTTAGCCGCCCAGGAAACTGACATAGATCGAGTAGAGTGAGCATTAATATGAGAGGGTACATCAACTTTACAGGGCACATAGGCCAAACGAATTGTATCAATGGGCCACCTAGCCGTAGTAGATTTCGACACCGCCTAGCCCGTAGATTTCCCATGAAACTGAATAAACAGGTGGTCAGATGAACGAATTGTTGCAGTACGTTGTAAATAGATCTGAAGAGCTCTTTTAACATCCAAAGAATGCCACCTGATCTCTGCCGGCGAAGTAGGATTAGGAAAAAAGGTAGGTAACACTATAGGCTAATTGTTGTTAGTCCGTGACAAGACTTTAGGCAGGAAAGACGGCCGAAGATGCAGAACCACTTTATCTTGATGAAACACAATGAACTCACTGGAGGCTGAGAGAGCTTGAAGTTCACTCACTAGCTGAAGTGATGGTGACCAAAAACGCAGTTTTAAAGGAGAGGAGTTTTAGAAATACCTCCTGTAAAGGTTCAAAAGGCTCAGCACATAAAGCCTTAAGAACCAGAGAAAGATCCCAGGGAGGAACCAATGATCTTGAAGGAGGCCTTTGAATAGAAATAGCTTTGAAAAAACGCGTAATAAAAGGATCCAAAGCCAAATCCAGAAGTAGGAAGTGACTCAAGGCGGACACTTGCCCCTTCAATGTAGCCACCTGAAAACCTGCATCGAACCCCCTCTTGAGAAACTGCAGGATAACAGGAACCGATGGAGGATAACTCTGCAAATTTTGATCCTGGCACCATTCTAAAAATTTTCTCCAAGTCCGGAAATAAATCAAAGATGTAGACTTTCTAACAGATTTTAACAACAGACTGGCCATAGCCCCGTGAATACCTTTCTCCTGCAAAATCAGCCTTGCAGCATCCATGCTGTTAAGCGAAACATCTGGATGGTGTGTAGATGGACATTGCGGTTTTCCAGAAGATCTGGAGATGCTGGAAGTTCCCATGAACAAATTGTCATCTGGAGCAGATCCGAGAACCAGCCTCGGTTTGGCCAGAAGGGAAGGATTGCAAGCACCCTGGCTTTGTCCTTCTTGATCTTCTGCAGGATCCACGGGATAAGTGCTATCGGCGGAAACACATGGGCTAGGGTGAAACGCCATGTCACTGCTAGCCCGTCCAGAAAATGAGGATAGTCCATTTTGTAAAGGGAAGCAAACAGAGGGGTTTTCCTGTTTTGTCTTGTAGCCATGAGGTCTACTTCTGGACGGCCAAACTTGATGACCAACTTGTCAAAGATAACCGGGCTTAGAGACCACTCCGCCTGAGAACATCTGCCCCTGCTTAGATCTTCTGACAGTGTATTGAAAGCCCCCCTGATATGACATGCTGACAGATCCAACAGAAACTTTTGGGCCCATGCAAAAATATACGAACACAGACACATTTCAACCATATCGCTCGTCTAGCTACTGATGACAGCCCCATGGAGTGGGAGGAAAGCTTTTAAAAGATTCTAACACATTTAACATCTCTTCTAACCTTAAGAATATGATAAAGGACCATATGAAATTATTAGTATAGGCAATAGTCAAAGATATGTAATCATTGGGCATAAATAAATGATAATTAAGATATATTAATAGGTTTCAATGATAGGTTTCAAGGTTTCCTTGACCTTAATTATGGAATGAAGGATTTGCTGAACATACAGTCTATAGATAGGATAGGAACTTGTATAGGTATATGCATGGTATAGTTGTAACTGTAAAAGGGCATTACAGTAGGCTTACAGTGACCACCTAAAATAGGGTTTAGGCGTGTAAGACCTAAGTGAACATGTTTGAACACCTAATTAGGTGAAGACCAATAGACTGACATCATTTTCAGATTGTATATAAGCTTGGTGTTGGAGAGGCATGGGAGGAGAGGTAGAGGAGAGATGTACTTGCCATCCACAGACTCTTCTTGTCCCAACACTCCCTCCCTCCATCCTCAGGAATGCAAAGGACAGATGCCATCAACTAAATTCCTCTCCAAGGTTTTGTAAGACTTGTTTTCGTATTATTTTTGTTATCTACTTTTTATATTCTCCTTTTATTTTTGTTCGTATTAAATGTTTTACTTTTGTGTGCATCTAAGTGACTCTGCCTATTTTTAACGCACATACATATTTATGTGTTGATCCAATTATCGAAGTTTGTGTTTGGCCTATATTTTCTTACAAAGCTTAACAACCTGTCCATGCTGTCACTTAAATATTCATTAGATAATCTTAAATTTTTGAAAAGATTTACAATTTCTTTATCGGCATTCTCCATAAAGTATTCCTCCATTCTCTGTAGCCAAAGAGCTTGAGCCTTTACAACAGCTGCTCCTGCTGAGGCCGCTTTACTTTGAAACGCAGCTGTCTGAAACATTCTCCTACTGGCTGTTTCGGCTCTCTTATCCATAGCGTCCCTGAGGTCCGCTGTTTCACCTATAGGAAGCATGATTTTTTTGGATAATTGTGCAACCTGCATATCGACTTTTGGAAGTTCTTCCCATTTTATTTCGTCTTGAAACTTAAACAATTGTTTAGAATTTTTAGAAATAAAAGCTCATTTGCTGGGGTTATTCCACTCCCTCTGCATCAATTCCACCACTTTTGGCAAAAGAGGGAGACCTTTCTTAGTTGCTCTAGGTTGACACTGAAGGACACAGTTAACTTCCATAATAAACTTGCCGATTTCTTGAGGCGGAAAGCCTCTGAATCATACGAATTAACCTCAGAAGATGAGTGGGAGCATTCTCTAGAAGAACGATCTGACGATGCTGACGAAAAATACCTTTTACGCTTCCTAGCAGGTGACTCAGGTACAGGAGCTTTAGCTGCATCCTTAAAAGCTTGAAAGATCTGGGATAAATTATCTTAAAACCAGCATAAAATGACTGCATGTCTTTTTGTTTTTCTTTTGCCATGATGTCCGCAGCACACTGTTGGCAAGTCTTTTTCCTATAGCCGCCCGGGAGCGGGGTATTAAACTCTGCACAGGCTAGATGTCTGGCTTTACAAGCAGCTTTTTAACAGGAGGAGCAGATTTGTCTTTATCTGCAGATGCAGGGTTCAACATCACCGTAAAAATAAAAAACTGATTGAAACGCATCCTCTGTAAGGCTGTTCCGAGACGCGCTGCACTGAACTTCCACCTGGGAAGATTTACTGCAGCCGAACACTCTCCTGCCCGGCAACAACCCGTGTGCCATACCATCTGAAGAATCCGTGAAGCTGTTAACCCTACGAGGGACAAGAAAGAACTGAGGACTCGTCTTGTTTGCCGGCTTTTATTGGTAAGGGGGGGGGGTTTAACCCTTACTTGGTCTTTCAGAAGCTTGTCCTGAGAGGAAGGAACAAACCATACGTACTGCCACTATACGCAGGGAAAATAACGTAGCATAAATTACAATCATGCTTGGATCTCCAATTGGAGCTCATAAAAGAGGAACCAGAAAAGCAATTCAGCAAATTCAGAGAAGATCTCATTAATATTGGAGAAAGGTTAAAAAAACTGGAACATATGGAATTTTAAGTTAAAGAATTGGAGGAAAAAGTAAACAATCTAGAAGGTAAAACTGATTCATTGGATCAAAAAATGTGGATATGGAAGACTGGGCATACAGAAAAAAATTGCACATCTGTGGAATTCCTGAACATGTGGTTCACTCAAAGAAAAGAAGCTGAGAACCTAAGGAGTAGAAATATTAGTTATGCACTCATTGGCCACTTTATTAGGTATACCTGGCTAGTGCCGGGTTGGACCCCCTTTTGCCTTCAGAACTGACATCATTCATGGCATACTTTCTACAAGGTGCTGGAAAAATTCCTCAGAGATTTTGGTCCATGTGGACATGATAGCATCATGCTGTTGCTGCAGATTTGTGGGCTGCACATCCATAATGCTAATCTACCATTCCACCACATCCCAATGGTGCTCTATGGGATTGAGATCTAGTGAGTAAGGCCATTGGAGTACAGTGAACTCATTGTCATGTTCAAGAAACCAGTTTGAGATGTGGGCTTTGTGACATGGTGCATTATCCTGCTGGAAGTAGCCATCAGACGATGGGAACACTGTGGTCATATAAGGAAGGACATGGTCATTAGCAATACTCAGGTAGTGTCAAGACTGAGGTACAGGCTGTAGATCCATGCTGCAGAAAAGGTGCCTCCTAGCGGAGAGAGGACGCTCAGCAACCAGCGCAATGGAGATGTGAGCCAATCACCACTGATAGCAACGTAAAAGTTGCAAGATAATACAGGAACATAAAATAAATAATAATAATTTCCGAGGGTCAGGCAATAGAGTAGTCGGGGTCACAAGCAAAGGTCAGGGCAGGCAGCAAACTACGTAGGTCAGGAACAAGCCTGAATCAATACCAGAAAGATAAAACAGGTCAAACGCTAGTGTAGGCAGAAAGGCACTATCACAGGCAAAGGTGTAGTGCCAAATGAGGGCTTAGATATCCCTCCATGGAACCAGATCCTCCTACCCACCTAATTAGGGGGAGGAGTAAAAAAAGATAAATGTCACTTTAAGAAGTGACATGAATATTCATGAGTTAGCCGTTCGTCTCATGACGTCGAGACGCGGACGCGCGTCTAGGAGGAGGATGGACCCGGCGGCTCCCATCAATGGAACGAGCAGGGAGCCGAACACGTGGGCAGCGTCTCGGCATCCTAGCTCGTGGAAGAGAAGACGCCACGGAGGAGGTAACAGGTAGGCTGTCGCATTTAAACGATGCTCGATTGGTACTAAGGGGTCCAAAGTGTGCCAAGAAAATGCCCATTACACCACCAGCAGCCTGAACCGTTGATACAAAGCAGGAAGGATCCATGCTTTCGTGTTGTTTATGCCAAACCCTGACCTTGCATTCTGAATGTCGCAGCTGGAATTGACACTCATCAGACCATGAAACATCCTTCCAGTCTTTCATTGTCCAATTTTGCTGAGCCTGTGCGAATTGAAGCCTCAGTTTCCTGTTCTTAACTCACAGGAGTGGCACCCGGTGTGGTCGTCTGCTGCTATAGCCCATCTGCTTCAAGGTTCGAGGTGTTGTGCGTTCAGAGATGGTATTCTGCATACCTTGGTTGTAACAAGTGGTTATTTGAGTTACTGTTGCCTTTCTGTCATCTCGAACCAGTCTGCCCATTCTCCTCTGACCTCTGACATCAACAAGGTATTTTCGTCCACACAACACCGCTCACTGGATACTTTCTCTTTTGCGGACCATTCTCTGTAAACCCTAGAGATGACTGTGAGTGAAAATCCCAGTAGATCAGCAGTTTCTGAAATACTCAGACCAGCCCATCTGGCACCAACAACCATGCCATGTTGAAAGTCACTAAAATCCCCTTTCTTCCCCATTCTTCACCCCATATTCCTTCTGTCTCTAAAAACATTGCCCGCATCCATCCCTTCCTAACACAGCATGCCACTAAGGCTCTTGTCCATGCCCTGATTATCTCCCATCTTGATTACTGTAACTCTGTCTTAGCTGGTCTCCCTCTTAACCATCTCACCTCTCTACAATCCATCATGAATGCTGCTGCCAGACTCATCTTCCTCTCCCATCGTTTTACCAACGTCTCTCCCCTCTGTCAGTCTCTTCACTGGCTGCCTGTGCGCTTCAGGATTCATTTCAAAATCCTCACTCTTACTTTCAAAGCCCTTCATAGCAGTTCCCCTCCCTACATCTCCTCACTCATCTCTAAATACACTCCTAACTGGTCTCCGCTCATCCAATGATCTTCTTCTATCATCTCCTTTGATTTCTTGCTCTCATGCACACTTACAAGATTTCTCAAGGGCTGGCCCATCCTCTGGAACGCTCTCCCCCGACCTATCCGTCTTTCTCTGTGCCTTCTTTAACCCCTTCAATCCCAGGGGTTTTTGGTACCTCAAAGCCCGGAGCAATTTTGCCATTTTTGGAGTATGACGGTTTAGCGATTATTCTCCTTTCCTGTGAATAGTGTACCCATGTAAACTATATATTGTTTTTTCAAGGAGAGATAGAGCTTTCGTTTGATACCATAGTTGGATGATTAGCTGAGAAATTTAGTAAAACCTAGCGAAGATTAGAAAAAAAAACTAATTTGTTTTTTACGTTTTCCCTCTGAATCCTCACAAAATTAGGTAAAGTGATGGAAAATCCCCTCCAAGTTTATCAAGTCAGGTGTCCTGATTTCAGAAATACCTAATTTATATAGATTTTCCAGACTTTCCCAGCACCAGGGAGCATACTATAAGGTGTACAATTTTGTATAATTTTTATGCCTATGGCTTAACGGGTTTGGGGGTTGTGAACGGGGGCAGGAGGGTTATACTGGCTAGATGTTATGCTAGGGCAATGGTTAGAGGTCCTCCTAGGGACCTCCTGAACATGCCAGTGATGTCACAATGACATCACAGCTCACATTATAATTTTTTTTTAGTATTATTTATATAAGCAATGCCGGCTTCTGCTGTCAGTGGGGAGTCCAGGCTGTCAAACAACAGCCTGATCTCGATGTGTCCCTGACGCTGCACAAAGGGCTGGACGTACCGGGACGTCCATAGGGGTTTCTTAATAGGCATTTTTTGGACGTCCCGGTACGTCTATAGGGGATTGAAGGGGTTAAATAAAGTCAATACTCAGCGTACATACATAAAAAAAAATCCAAAGACCCGTGTGGGGAAGGTCCTTTCCTGTCCCAGCATGACTGCACCCAGCAAACAAAGCAAGGTCCATAAAGAAATGGTTGGATAGGCTTGATGTGGAAGAACTTGACCGGTCCTCACAGAGCCCATCAACCCCATCGAAAGGAGATTGCAAGCCGGACCTCCTCATCCAACATCAGTGGCTGACCTCATAAATGTTCTGAATGAACGGCAAAACTTCCCACAGAAACCCTCCAAAATCTTGTGGAAAGCCTTCCCAGAAGAATGGAAACTGTTACAGCTGGAACCCAAGGTCATATAGTGTATGTTATTTTTGCGGCCACTGGCCTTAAAGTGCCGGGCTGCTTTTGTTCCTCAGTCTGTCCCTGGTGCGCATGATCTGGTGTTCAGCCAAATAAAAATCTTACTAGCCCTGCGGCATGGATAGACAGGGGCTAACGTGAGCAAAAAGATGGCTAATTGTACATAAACTAAGCAGCATAATACATATAATCACACGTTTATTAACAAGGCACATTATTTATTAACACGGCCCCTCTGAGGGAGTGCATTAGACCAGCGAGGGCCCTGAGCAGCTTTTTATTCTGCTGCTGTGATAGCGACAGCCTTACTTTTATGTTCTTCAGCTAAAAAAAAATCTGAATAAGGAGCCCTGTGAGGCACATACAGCTGAGGCCTGTGAGGTCCCAGGGGTAGTCACACACAACAGGGCCGGCACTACCTAGAGACAAGGTAGGCACTGGCTTAGAGCATACACAACCTCTTCTGCGGTGGGCTAGCCTGCCCCGCTGCTGGATGCATTCATACCCCCCAAACATTCTGAGCTTCTACGGATATGGAGACAGAGGACTGTGGGCTGCCACCACATTGTACCTTAGCAGCGTAGACGGGTCGTTGTGCTGCAGCTCTACATACGCTAAGGTTTGAATAATATGGCTCAATGGGCGCCCGGTGACACTGGGGTGTACTTCCATACATTCCAGCAAAGGAATGAGGGAGCACATCTACTTCAGTGGTAAAGGCTGGATTTTCATATCGGGTTCACTCAGGCATAACTGCCACTGGAAAGGCCTAGTTGGAAGGGAGTAGGTGGAAACCGGGGGAAAGTAATGGCAAACCTATTACGACCATTCTCCAAATACTAATAACGGGGATGATAGATTATTGTTAATGAGCCAGAAAGTACTGCTTAGGTTATTCTTAAGGCTAAATAACATTTTAATTCTAGAAGCGTCATTTATTCTCCACTATATGAAGTCAGCAGGGATTCCCCAAACACATTCACGAGGCAAAAGCCATGCAGCTATCATATGTATAAAAATGCCTACAGTGGTTGGTCCCATTTAATAGTCACACATCTTGCAAGTCATTGTTTCAGTAAGAGAAATTAAATCACAATTTTCTGTTTTAACACCATGTTTACAGGGGAACTTTTAAATTGTTGTGTATCAAGCAAAGTTTTGGCTCTTGTTAAATGGGACAAAAGAATAGCACACTGACTCACATCCTGTGCAGCTCTATGAGACCTCTGCTATGGGGATAGGGGACTTAGCGAGAAGTCCCCCCCCAACAAGTATGGGTGTACTGTAGGGCAACATATACTTCTGGGAAGTGTCTGCCCCAAATTGGGCTTTCTTCCATGATGTTCCAATATTATTATTATTATTATCTTTTATTTATTAGACAAACCGACAAAACATTTGGTGGAGAAAGCCCTGCTCGCAAGCTTACAATCTAGAGGGAAATGGGGTGACAAACATAAGGCATAGAGAAAGGGTGAGAGGTATTGTGGTGGGTGTATCGATGGCAAGGAAGTTCTAGCAGCTAAGATGGTGCGGCTTCTCTGAAGAAGTGGGTTTTTAGATGTTTCTTGAATGTTGGGAGGGAGGGTGAATGCTGAAGGTTCCTTGGGAGTAGATTCCAGAGATATGGGGCAGCTCGAGTGAAATCTTGTAGACGGGGAAAGGAAGAGGTGACGAGTGAGGAGGAGAACCTTAGCCCATGGGTGGAAAGTAGGGATCGAGTAGGAGAGTATTTGCTAATGAGGTCAGAAATGTACGGAGGAGCAGTATTATGGATGGCCTTATATGTCAGTAACGGGGGAATCGTCAACAATCGCCAAATGTTCATGCAGGTTTCTCCCCTTACTAGTGAGGAGGTTTCTCAATTATACATATAGGTGTAAACTACAACCTATGGCCTAAAGTTTACTTGTTATTATGGTTGTACGTCGTTTCTTCTGGTTTTAAACACACGTGACAGAGCTCTGAGTAACTTAAAGGGACTCAGCCTTTGTATGCACTTTAATCTATACGATACCTATGGGACCCCTTAAAATTTTCATGAGGTCCATTTATCAAACACATGGGAGCATTTTGTATAACCCCACCACCCCTAAGTGGCATTTGGGACACACACACTTTAAAAGAAGCTGTATACATTCATTTACCTTTCATTTGTATAATTAACTAGGAAGAAAGACCTTTCCTGTTCATCCGTGGCAGCACACAATGGGTTAACGTTTCCTCGTTCCCTTGGAATAGAAGATACACTCAAGCAATAGCACAGAGACAAGTAATAATTAATTAATTGGTGGTCCCTCCCACACATACCCTATACAACCCGTTACCCAACAACAGACACCTGTATTTTTTCTCTTCTAGGAACAGAAGAAGAGACAGAGACAGGTAGCCTCTATACTGGGCGTTCGCTTAGTCCCTGGGGCAGGAAAGTGTTTATGCGGCTGTAAACCGGGAGTTTTCCTGGTCCCTCAGCCAGCTCACCACCTGGTTACCTATAACAGAGTGATTGATCGGGTGTGCCAAGGATCCCTTCTCCTGTTCAGGAGGTAGGTCAGTCCCCTCATGTCTGAGCTTCCCGGCGGTAAGGCAGGGATAAGGACGCGGGCTGATGTCGGTGAGCGTGGGCTGCCGGGCGCATGCGCAGTGGCCATGCGGGCGGGAGATTTACATTCCGCAGCCATTCTGAGCTCACACTCAGCAGGGGCAGCAGATCCGAGGGTGTTGGCAGGTACTGGGACTTGGAGTGCCTCTCTTTCCTATGTTGTTTCACTCTAATTGTGATTTACTGTCTCCTCTTTCCTCTTAGGATGTCCAGTCCCGGGGGAAAAAGGAAGAGAAAGTCCAGGCATACTGCCTGTTTGAATTGCTCCTAGCCCTTGCCTGAATCCTGGGCTCAGGATAAATGTGCAGGATGCATGTCTACGGAACAACCAGCCCAGATGGAGCCTGGGATGTTCTTAGACTGGTTTAAAGAGCAACTGACTAGGAGCACTTTCCAGGAAGTGGTGTCCTCCATGACAGGGAAGAAGAAATACAAGCCTTCCGTTAGTCACAGATCTACGGAATCTAGTGCCACTGTGCGATCAGACTCTGAGGATTCAGATGACTAAGCCCCAGATGACCTTTACCTACTGCATAAGGACAAAGTGCCTAAGCTTATCTCGGCTGTTAAGGGTGTACTGGAGTCAGCTAGAGACGTGTCTAACAAGCCTGTTAGAGAACAGCTATTTTATTTTCCCTGTAACAAAGGTAAAGAGTTTCCTGCGCACCACTTAATCTCTGGTTGGTGTGAAAAGGATTGGGAGAAACCCGAGAAAAGAACAGATCCGGGGGCGAAGTTCAAGTTCCATCTATAAATTGAATCCAGAGGCATGTTCCCACTGGGAGAACCCATCAAAAGTGGATATTGCAGCAGCAAAACTGGCTAAAAAGTCTCTTTCCCTCTGACGAGTCATGCATGCTTCCAGACCCAATGGAGAGGAAGGCAGACTCGCTATGCAAGAAAACCTATGTGGCAGCAGCATCCTCTGCCAAGGTGGCTGAAGCCTCTATACCAGTGGCCAGGGCACTACGTATATGGCTAACCCATCTTGCCCAGGATGTGGAAGAGGGGGTGCCAAGGCAAGATACATGAGTAATATCTCTATCATGAAGACCGCTGCTGATTTTCTTTGTAATGCCCCCTTGGATGTCCTTAAATTTTCATCTAGGTCCATGGCCCTGGCCAACGCGGCAAGGAGATCCCTTTGGATCAAACAGTGGGAAGGAGACATTCCATCAAAGAACAACTTTGTGTCTCTTCCTTTTCATCCCTCATCTTTATTTGGACCACAGCTCAAAGACATATTAAAGTCTCTAGGTGAAGAAAAGGGTACATCTTTCCAGCAATCACGAAAGAAACCCACTTTCAAGCCTTTCAAGGGAAGATTTCGGGGATCATCCAGAAGGCAGTATCCCTTTCGTCAGTCAGACAGGAAAAGGCAGACCAAGGGAAGACAAGATCAAGGGGGTGCTTCCAGAAAGAAACAGTTCACCCCTAAAACCTCGGATCAATGACGCCAGGCCACCAGTGGGTGCCAGACTGCAGAGTTTTATTGCGATTTGGTCTCAAACATCCTCAGATGCCTGGGTCACGACCACGATAAGGAGAGGATATTCTCTGGAATTAAGAGAAAAACCTCCAGACAGGTTTCTAATCAGCCGAACCGCCAATCCTGTTATCCCACATCTCAGTTTGTGCTGAAAAACTTATTGGAGGAAGTACCATATCACGAGAGAGGCAAAGGTCACTATTCACCTGTATTCGCTGTTCCAAAGTCAGGAGGGGATTGGAGGCTGGTCATCGACCTGTCATACCTCAACCAGTTTTTTGTCAAAAAGACGTTCCGGATGGAATCTATCCAATCGGCAGTTCTCAGCATCCAGCAAGGAGACTACCTAGCCTCCATAGACTTACAGGACGCATACCTCCATGTTCCGGTACTGAGAAACCATCGGAGATTCCTTCACCTGGCAGTCAGAGATCATCAGCGAATTCGTCACCTCCAATTTACATGCCTTCCCTTTGGGATTACATCGGCTCCGAGGATTTTCACGAAGATAGCGGTGATCCTGTCAGCGGCCCTCAGAGTTCAGGGGGTACACGTGACCCCATACCTCGACGACTGGCTGACAAAAGCCCCAACGAAGCTAATGCTAGATCTCCATTTGCAGCTTACTATTCAGGTTCTGCAGGATCACAGATTTCTAATAAATTACAAGAAATTGCAACTTCTTCCCACAACAAAGATAACTTACCTAGGATTTGTCATAAATTCTCAGTCTATGAGACTTCTCTCCAGCGAAAGAAGCATGAATATCAGGCAGTCTGTGAACCACCTTATATTCCTTATACAAATGTACTATCAGAGAGGCAATGAGAGTCCTCGGCCTGCTCACACCAGCACTGGAAGCCGTACCATGGGGAAGAGCGCACATCAGGTCGCTACAAGATCATATCCTGAGATCATGGAACAGGGAGCAGGACACCCTGGATGGCATGATGGTAATCCCGGTCCATCTGAAGAAGGATCTCGGATGGTGGTTGACACCAGAAAGATTTCTAAGCGGCAGGTCTCTCGCTTACTCCCAACCCATAGTCCTGACTACTGATGCCTCAGCGAAAGGCTGGGGAGCCCACTCTGTGGAAGCCTGGGTCCAACAGAAATGGAAGCCGGAGGAAGCAAAACTCTCATCCAACTTGAGAGAGTTGAAAGCTATCAAGCTAGCACTGTTTCATTTCAAAGACCTTCTCTTTCACAGGGCAGTCCAAGTCCAGACGGACAATTTACCGGGAGCACACTACATAAACAAACAAAGCGGAACAAGGAGCAGGTTGCTGCAGAAAGAGTGTGCCCAGATCATGGAGTGGGCGGAAATCAATCTTCTCTCCCTCTCAGCTGTCCACATCAAGGGGTCGTTGAACGTGGCAGCAGACTGGTTGAGCAGAAATACCATGCTCCCAGGCGAGTGGGAACTGAATTCCAGAGTTTTCCTTATAACATCCAGATGGGGCACGCCAGAGCTAGACGCGATGGCCACTCGCCAGAACTCGAAGCTGTCCCGCTTCTGCTCACTATCGAGGAAAGACAGTCTGACCTTCATAGACGGTCTATCAATCAACTGGAATCTAATCTTCATTTATGTATTCCCTCCTATCCCTCTCATTCCAAAGGTACTGAAGAAGATTCAGACCGAGAACGCCAGAGCAATCGCTATTCTCCCATACTGGCCCCATCGGGCATGGTTTCAGATCGCATTGACGCTTTCGAGCGGGGTGTTGTGGAAGCTGCCGATCTCCAAGGATCTGCTTCTTCAATCAGGGATGTTCCACCCAGACCTGAACAGACTGCAATTGACTGCATGGTACATGAGAGGTCAGCATTAATTGATCAAGGGCTTTCTAATGAAGTCGTTAACACTCTGCTAGAGTCCAGGCAACCAGCCACAAGGAGAGTGTATTCTCGAGTTAGGAAACTATACTCCGATTGGTGTACGAGAAAAGAAATGTCTCCTACAGATACACCTACTCTGCTGCAGTTTCTTCAAGAGGGCTTTGACAAAGGATTAAAGCCGAACTCATTGAAGGTCCAGGTGATGGCAATTAATGCGCAACTGAATGGAGCATTTGTTGGCTTCCCCCCTGTTTTCTAGGTTCTTTAACCCCTTCAATCCCCTATAGACGTACCGGGACGTCCAAAATCCAAAAAAC
>VKOC01046555.1:0-54495 GCA_009364415.1 Spea multiplicata | reverse complement strand
ACCAGCACACATCACACTCCTATCATGCCAAGTCAGCCAGTACATGCTGGTACAGGGTGGCTGTAAGTGATCTGCAGACCCCATATTGCTGGCAGCATCAATACACAAGGGGGCAGCTAGCTAAGTTTCAGCATGTACTGGCTGACTTGGCATGATAGGAGTGTGATTGCTAACAGCAATCACAGTCCCATCATGCCTAGGTTCCAGCACTTAAACATCCAAGCTATCACACACACACTCATTCATTCATATACTACTCATTCATTCACAGATTCATTCCCTCAATCACGCATACTCATTCAAACACCCTCCCCACCCCTTTACCTGCACTGCAGCTCATCGATGCCGCTCACAGACTTCAGCAGGGGGCGTGGTCTCCCTCTGCGTTCTCTGGTACTGCACAGAGGAAGCAGGACTGGAGCAGAGTCATGTGATGTCACGTGGGTTCCGCTTCCTCTGTGCAGTACAAAAGACCCTCCCACTGGTAAGTAGCAGGGCTCTTGTTTTAGCAGGGCTCGAGGTACGGCCGCATGTTGGACACCCCTGTTCTAGTGCACCCCCTGAACTTTGGCATCCTTTTAGTGCCCTAATTCAGAGGTTCCCAACCTAGTCCTAAAGGCACACTATTTGTCCAGATTTTATTAATCTTAAAACTAATTATTGGAGTAGAATGTGGAGGTTATCAAATCCTGCTCAGTCAGTGTGCCTTAATGGCTATGCTGGAACCACTGCCAGCAGGCGCTCAGCTGGGTTACACAACACAGTTTGTGTGTAAGTATATGTATAAACATATACGCGTGTATGCATATGTGTGCACCTTTATGTATATATGTGTATGTGTGCCTAAGGGCCCTAGAAGGTCTTGATCTGACATTGTTTGTGACACTAGTGACATCTAGTAAGCCAACAAATTCAGAACTTCCTCAGAAGTAAGTGACTAGGGTCTTAAAAACGCATTTGACTATACATCTGCTGGCACAGTAAAAGTTAAAACAGATGACCAAAAACTCTTTTGGAAGTTTGTCGTCTATATATTTTTGGTGTATACTACATTGCTATTTTTAAATAACTATTCTTGTTAGTAGGATGTTCTTGTCTTTTTACTACCTTATTCAGCTGAGCACAACCTTATATTTTCATACAGTCTTACTTTGGAGAACATGCGTTCCATAAAACACATCTCCTGCTTAACAACGAACATCTGCAAATGCTTGCCCCCAGCCAGGTCCAGTGGTGGTTCATATGATATTTCCAGGGGATTTCCACAATAAGCATGTGCTTTCATTGATTTTGCTAATGATAACGTTCAGGGTTTTGGTTTATTTCGTTTCATTTTCAGTTAATATTATTGGGATCTGGACGCATTTATATGGCTTACCTTAACTGAGCCGAAATGTTAGATTAACTGAACCTAATTGCTCAATTCTTTTCGTTTGTGTTGGCTGCCCAGTGGTTTGTTTTTATCAGATTCAATACGCAGACATTTGAAATTGATAGCATTGTTTTGTGTTTCAGAGTTAGATGCGCTAAATGCGTATATGTGGTTGAGGGGTTATTGCCTCTTTACTTGATTATGTGTGCTAGAAGTCCAACTGCTTACTAGTGAGCAACAATTTAGTATGAAATATTTGCTTTATCAAAATTCTGCAGCAGCAATGACCCGAGTGTCAAAGGTGCTTTTAGGTCAATTGCTGTGCATTACACTCCATTGCATTTTAAACTACTGCTAATCACTTTAGGTCTTTGATTATTGATTGGAGACTGATCAATGTCAATGGCCTAATCCTCTCACTTACAATTAACAGTATATATTTAATTTTAAACCTTTTTTAACCCAATGGAATGCCATGTGACCACTGTTTACTGGCCTTTTAAGTCACTGATCATTGATCAGTCTCATCAATCAAAAGCCGGTAACCTAATCTGATCATCATCCCTATCACTATCACTATACAGTAACTGTAATTTAACCCTAACATCTAGCCGTACCTTACACTATCATTATCTGCTAAGCAACCCATATACTAACCTCTAGGTATATTCACTAAGTTGTTAGGTTAGTTGTTTGTGTGCTAGTTTCCTTAAGGGGATATTTTAAAATTACCAAGCTTGTCCTGAAATATACCTTTATTCCATTGTAATGTGTATAAGTAATATCCTGATCTAAGTAGACATAAGCTGATGTAGCTGCAATTAATAAATACAAATATATTTTATGGCATAAAAACATGGGCAGACTAAATAACTTGGTCCTAGTGCTTCTTATCTCCTGTGGTTTTATTGCTGTAGCCAAATATGCTAAATACACACATAGAAATATACATACATAAACATACTTTTATCAGCTATCATATGCGCTGTAATGCATATGATAGGTGTGTTGGCCCTTTACATTTTCCGTTTCCCTTTTGCAAATGCCCGGGGAGAATCTCCTATATGTATTTTCCTTTTTCCCCACCCTGCAGCTAAACACATCTCTATGTCTGTAAAATACTCCAGGAGCAGCAGCGGCTCTGTGAACATGCACAGAAAGTACTCTAATGGATTTCAATAGGAGCGCTTTCCTGCCACTGATTGGCTTCATCAAGCTGCAGCCTCTGCCCCAGGGAAGTGCTTTTCTGTTTTGGAAGAATGAATTTGAAAGTACTGCCTAACCTGCTCTTCAATGTAATGAAAAAAATCCTAAAGGGACTAATAACTGAGACATCTAATAACAAGGCCATACGGCAGAGCTTAGGCAGGTGGTAACAGATAACTGCAGAATTTCTGGACAGGGTGTTAACTGGTCAGACCTATGGCAAAATATGTCCACAGTTGACCACAGTTGTAGCACATTTTTTCAATATGTTGAATAGAATCATACAGAAGTACGCTGGCAACTTCAAGCATCATTCAAATCACGCAGTTATACATCAGGCAAACAAGCATAGTCACAATAAACTGAGGTTAATCCTGTGTATGACCCTAGTGCTCCCAACGCTGGACTTCACGCAAAACTATTATTATTATCATTACCATTATTATCAACTTTTATTAATTAAACACTAACATATTCTGCAGCGCTGTACAAGTTTAATACTGTACTTCATATTGTATTTGACTGCACTTATCGTACCCCAACACTACTAAAATGCTAACTACAAAGCTCTAGGAAGAACCACTGATCAATTACACTGATCACAAAATAAAGCACAAGCTATAGGTTTAACTATGCAGGACAAACACACCCGGACTTTTAAAAAACACTGTTAAAAATGACAATAATGACCATTTACAAATTATTAAATCCTAAAACGGTAGCGCTTTTTGCTCACAGCTCTTGAAAACGGCTTCAGCAACATAGTGAAAGAGTTAACGATAGCAGAAGGAATGGATTCCGCACATTCCTTCGCTACTACAACATACCTAGAAATCAGGCTCTGCCTCAGAAATTTGTTAATCTTGGCTCTCTTCTCCGAATTGCCCCAAGAGAGTTACATACTTCAACTAATTCAATTCACCATAGTTATAGAGGAGTATGGAATACTTTACAAATTAATGTATAGGGTAATATCACCACTAAGACAACATCCCTAATGGTCTAATTCAACCTGTATATATAGATACAAATATTCACGAAGTTGTATATAACCTCATTTACATTTAAAATGTATTACCAGGTCTTGAAAGGTATTGTGTGGGTATTGTTTTAGATAATGTGTTCTGTTTATTTACAAATGTATCAGTGAACAGATGTTTGGAAGTAACATTGGAGTGGTTGGCATTTTGATATTGAAAGAAATAATTGAAATTCTGGAGGATAAGCCAAAAAGGATAAACAGACAGATGATGAACAGCCCTTCCTGAATAAGTAAAATGTTCTTTTTGGTTAGTGAGTTCCCATAGCCTGATCCAGTTTCTCTGACTATATTTTGCTGAAATGCTTGGTCTGTATAGAGTTACTCTAAGCATATGTGTTTTTAAAATAGTCCTGCCTGCAGAATATGCTTGTTTCCTTAAAAGGCTGGTATGGATTGGTGGATTCTGGAGGTTCTCCTCATTAAGACAGCGGCACCTTTTATCTGATTTAATATTGGCATTTTTCTAAGGCATATTGTAGAGTGTTGCATATAGAAGAATATTTAAATGCTGTAGTGATTTGTGAACATTTGGAAGCTTTGATGCTAAACAAAGTAATGAAAATATTTCAACATGTGTGCAGCATATGACTAGGGTAAAGCAAGGGGGTGCTTCTGATCTGTGTGAGATTGCAAAGATTAAGGAGAGTTGGTTACATTACCAGAGGCGATGTCACAGTTAAGTGGTGAGGTTTAAAAAAATCATTGTTATAAAATGAACTTCAGCTATTAATTGATGCAAATACTTAAAGAATTGTGCCAGGACCGGTGCTAGGACCATAGGCACCCAATAACCATGGCACCCGGCAGGGTCACCTAATGCGTATTTGCATGGCCCTGACAACAGGGCTCTGTGAGAGGTGAGCTACACAGATGATGGGAGCAGGGAAGAGCTGGGACCTTCTGCAGGGGAGGAGGCAGGAAATTTTGCATCTTGTAATTCTGGAACTCTGTGTAGTATCAGACACTATCATGCACAATCCAGAATGCCTCTCATCACCTCGTATATTTGTAAGTTGGGTAGGTAGGTTTCTTATGTGGTTGGTTCTGATCCAGATGCAGAGTGTGGTGATGTTGCAGTTTGGATGTTACATTTTTCTCTTAAGCAAATAGTTAAGGTGGATATCCCTGATATTTGAATGCAGGTGACTCAATTAAGTACATTTTTAAATAATGACAAGTCAAGATTTCCATGAGGACCACTATCACAGCTATTTGGCCAGTCACTAAATTGAACCTTCATGGCGGACTAAAAAGGTTAATATTTCAAGAGTCTCGGTGTCAGCTCACTTAGAAAGTTCCCTGATACGGTAATGGCTGAAAATGGTTTAAATCAGCCAGGGGACCATTGCCCACCTTGCCACCCACCACCACCATTACCTCAGCTGACCATTTTCTGCAAGCTCAGATTTTGCTCTTTGTTTTCGGTGTCCTGTCCACTACATTCCTTTCCAATAAAAACATAATGAATCTAACAAAAATAGCATTAGCACCCCAAACCTCTGTAAAGTAATGATAGAAATATCAGTCAGCTATGATTAAAATTAAAAAGTAATATACATTTTTACTACTTAAAAGCAGTAGCCTACTTAATAACAGCCAACTTCACAAAAAAGAACAGTATAATATTTTAATTGTATGAAAAGGCTACATTCACTGAATGCTACTATTTCTGCTTACTTATATGTTTATTTGTTATATGTTCATTACACATGTCCCAAAGAGCAAGCCTATCAGGACCAAAAGTTAGCCCCCTGTTCTAGTCTGGATAATGAATAGATATCAAATTGTTACAATTGTTTTATTAGGAAGATGGTCCTAGAGTTCTGGATTTCTGGTTGATAATGTAACTCTGATACCGGGATAGAGGGGAGTGCAAAGGAAATGTCCTCATCTCTGGTTGTGATGGGATTTTTAGCTTTTCCATGATGGCGTTTCGCTCTTCTCCATGGCACAGTCTTTCTTTGTTCTCCACGAACAGAGAATCTTCACAAGCCCCTCTGTACACCCCAGCTGCTTCTGCATGCTGCAGGAGACACACCTGTTATTCTTTTCCAGAAAAGTAATAATTCAGAGCAATAATTCCTAATCCTCTGGTTGGCATGGCAACATCAACACATACACATCAATATATTCAGCTTGGTAATTGTGTTTGAAAACCCGTGGATCAAGAGACAATTCATTTTTAATGAAGTCTGAAACTGTGAAAGTTTATTACCCTACAATGCAAAATCGACAATAGAGTAGTGCTGTCACCAAATGAATTAGACAAAGACAAGCAGGATGGTTGGAAGGGACATCAATGGGGATAATTATTTTACCCTTCCAGAAGTACAATATTTATTTGTTTTGGGAGATTTGGTCACACATAACATTAGCATAATTCTATTGCTTGTAAAAGGTTTTTTGAATAGAATTTGAAAATGTAAAAAAAGCAAGATGTCTGGCCCCCAGGTGTCTTTTATACAGGTAACAAACTGAGATTAGGAGTAATCTTTAACACGCTTAATCCTAATATCAGTTTGTTACCTTTATAAAAGACACCTGTCCACAGAAGCAATCAATCAGATTCCAAACTCTCCACTATGGCCAAGACCAAAGAGCTGTCCAAGGATGTCAGGGACAAGATTGTATACCTACACAAGGCTGGATTTGGCATTAACTCAACTCGTCATGTTTGGAGGAGGAGGAATGCTGCCTATGACCCCAAGGACACCATCCCTACCGTCAAATATGGAGGTGGAAACATTATGCTTTGGGGGTGTTTTTCTGCTCAGGGGACAGGACAACTTCCCCGCATTAAAAGGGACGATGGATGGGGCCCATGTACTCTCAAATGTTAGGTGAGAACCTCCCTCCTCCAGCCAAGGCATTGAAAATGGGTCTTGGATGGGTATTCCAGCATGACAATGACACATGGCCAAGGCAACAAAAGAGTGGCTCAAGCACATTAAGGTCCTGGAGTGGCCTAGCCAGTCTCCAGACCTTAATCCCATAGAAAATCTGTGGAGGCAGCCTGGTGGCCAACTACAAGAAACGCCTGACCTCTGTGATTGCCAACAAGAGTTTTGCGACCAAGTACTAAGTCATGTTTTGTGAAGGGGTCAAATACTTATTTCACTGAGTAAAATGCAAATCAATTTATAACTTTATGAAATGTGTAATTCTGGATTGTTTTGTTGTTATTCTGTCTCTCACTGTTCAAATAAACCGACTATGAAAATTATAGACTGATCATGTCTTTGTCAGTGGGCAAACATACAAAATCAGCAGGGGATCAAATAAGGTAATTTAATAGCAATCATCACCTAGACTGCAATGAAAAAAATAGATAACAAATAATGTAACCTATGTGATGATTGCTACTCCATTCAAGCTCTTCCGTTGTCTCGCTAACTCACCTTTAAAATAAGCTTTCTGTTGACCATGTCTTGTTTCCAAGGCATCACATAATGCTTGGGGAAGAATGGATGCTTCCTGGAGAACTCAGCATAATGTGCATGAGATAATCTATAGAAGAGGGGTGAGATAACACTTTAGTTACCTTAAAACCAAAAGCAGGATAGCACAGTCTCAATGACCTTAAACAAGCCAAGGTTGGTAACGTTCAGCCTGAGAGTGAGCCTAACTAGTAATACCATGACCTAAAACACATTTAATGGGCACCATGTTCGAGTCCAAAACATATTGATTAGAAGTAGTAGCATAGAAAAAGGTCAAGAAGAGTCAATTGCTAATATGTAAAGTTGAAACTAAAACACCACCAAAAACTGTTTGAAAACAGTACTTAAGTGAGAATAGCTTCAAGCCACCTTTCCAGATAATGGTTAGTATCCTGGTTAGTATTCCTGGATCAAGCAAGCCTTTGGTTTTGGAAAAAAAACATACTTACTCCCCAAATCCATCAATTTTTCATTGCTCTGCTTCTCTAGGACAGGACAGACATATAGTAGCAGCAGGTGGGCAGTTACATTTTGTATACCGCTCATTTGCAGTGGTAGGGATTATATTTCACTCAAGAAGAGCCTGTCACCCTTGTCTGTCCTGTGACCTCTATCTGCCCATAAGCAGTGTGTACATGCTTTCGGATCTATGGGCCATTACAAACAGGAATAGGTAGAAATATAGTGCAATTTGTATGTTACAGGATCGTGAGATTATATTTACTAAGGATTTCTACAGGATTTGCACGTTATTTTTTTCAAGTTGTGTTTTTGTTTGAAAAGGCTAAGATAGACCACAGTAAATAACATTTAGCAGCCAGATATTGAAGGTCCTGTTCCACCTACCCTGTGGAATGCAGACCAATACTAACATCATCTATAGTGCGGTTGAATACTTCTCACAGGATGATTATTTTATTCAATTATAGTTGTTTTTTTTTGCTGGGAAAACTTATTGTCATGTGTCAGGAAAGCAATTACTGATTATTGGCAAAGAGAAAAAAAAACTTAAAAAAATGTCTGTAGTTTTTTTATGAGCATAAACATTAAAATGGGTTTATATAGGCATAGATCTGCTAGGGGTTTTCTGTATAACATACTGGAGAGTGCAATTTATGTTTTGTCCAAGAACAGCACTTTTAAGTAATATGTAATGTAAATGCACTCTATGCCACACAATCTCATTTACCCTTTGATGTCAGTGACTGTTCCTACGTTCTTCATAGTTAGATGTTCTTGGTTGGTTTCTCTTAGTTCTCTGTGATCGTGGTGGAGGTTGACTTCTGATGACTGTAGTCTCTCCATTTTTACTCGATTTCCAGTGGAATACTCTTTCTTGTGCTTTGTTTGTGGTGTCAGCAAGTCATTTGTGAAATAACCTCCACGACCATAACATAATTTCATTCTAACACATTTGCCAGCTTCACCTGCTTCAAGCTCAGTCTACTATGGTTTGCCTGATCTAGTTACAAACAGGCCCAGTCGTCCTAATTTTGTTATTTTCCCCTTGTCTCTGTTTCGTGTTGATGTGTCTTCAGCAGTCCCTCGCTGGAGGTTGTGCACTCGCTCTGTCTCCTGTGCAGTCTGCTGTGCAGTTCCTCTGTGTTTGCTTTGGGCAGTTCCTGCTTTGGCGTAGTTACTGTTACTATGATCAACCAGCATGTTCGGAGGTTTCACACCTTCATGGTGATGCCTAAACATTACAGATGTAGGCTAGTACTATGTTTCTCTCTGTTTTAACAAAGTTATCATTTTTTATTAAATTCACAAGAACATTAGGCGGAAGCCTTTCAGTGGATGTGGTCATGCAGACTATAGAACACGCTCATGCTCTATTGAAAAAGTCTCTGGAGAGGCAAGGATTCTCTTACTGCTATAATCACATAATGGCAATGATACAAACTCTCAAAAGGTTGCCAAAAACAATCCAGAGAAGTATGTCAAGGCCGGACACAATCGTACAATTCTTCCTTTATTGAAAGTACAATAGTAAAATCATAATCACAGTTCACAGCTTAGGAACTTAACCCCATCCTTTACACACCCACTAACATCCTAACATACAAACATACTTACACACATACCTACAAACTGACACAGACACACACAACTTTGAGCCAACAGGAGGGGGAAGTCCACTTGTGGTCCTCACAAGCTAACTGCATCTGAGCCCCAAAATAAGATGTCATAAGGGTGGGCATGGTGGCTCTGGCACTGGGAACCCCCACTGGACAGGGACCCCAGGCTGCGGAAGCCCCTGTTACACCCCTGACAGCACTAGAAGGACAGAATATTTTCCTTGGGGCCTCCCATTTAAGATGAGAGATACCAGATCTATCTCGTCACTGCATAATATAGTAATTAAAGCTATTTAATACACTCATACATGGCTTGTTTTAGAGATTCATACTTCCTTATGGCTTCTTAAAACTTTGAAGCACCCAACAAAAACAAATGCTATGATTTATAGAAGCAGTTACGTTAGATTTTGTTTATCTTTGTACCTCATGAAGAAGATATCTGCAATCCTAATGTATTGGGAGAAGGGGGAACAAACTTTCACTATTGTGCCAGTGAGACATGTTTCCTTAAATATGTGATGTTGTGGAATATGGGCTCCGTCACCTGATGACGTGGATGTAGTTGGCTAAATCCAGTTGGAAAGTATAAAGTCAGGTATAAGCACACATTCTTATTAGTGCATCAGGTAGTGATAGGCCTGTGTAGGATCTCAGAAGATCGGCCCAAGTGGCTCCAAATATCACAGATGATTGCTGGGCCACCAGAGCAGGCTTTTGGCCTCTATGCAGGGGGTAGTTTTGGTTAGCTGTTCTCCTTTCTCACCTGCTTCTGCACCGTCCCCCCTGGCCTTATATACATTATTGTAAAGGAGGCATTATATATAAAAGAATACCATACATGAATATTCTATCACACTTTAAATAGGTGTTAAATGTAATGGTTAAATTGTTTAGGAGAAATATGATGCAATAATAAGAAAAAACTATTTAAGGAGATAAATGTAAACAAATGGAATATTCATATAAATGTAAGAAGGTTCTATTTGCTGGTAACTACTTGGATTTGTAATCCTTTTTTGGAATTATAGATCATTTGCATTTTATTTTTAAGTGTAAAAAACAGCAGGGCTTGTTGGGTTCCTTAAATGAATGCAAAAGTCCGGATAAAACATTTTCAGGCTTTGCTTTTTCAGTATCACCCTTTGTATAGAAGGACATACCAATTTCTGAATAAATGCAACTTTTAACTTTATTAGGCATTTCATTTTCAACCCAAACCCATAGAGGTTGTAACATACCACAACCATGGTGTTGGTTTTTAACGTTTGTCACCCACTAGACAAGAGCAGGGCCCTCTTCTCCTTGTGTGCCAGTTTGTTATTGTGTGTGATTTCAGATTATTTTACTGACTCCTGTAACAGCGCTACGGAATCTGCTGTCGCTATATAAATAAATGTAACGAAAGCCCAGCGGACACAAATACGGCTTAGCGTTGAGATCTCTGTCATCGCTTTCCCATTGTGTTTGAGGCGCACCCCGCACACACCTCCCCCACTCTCTATGTACTCGTATCTCCAGTTTGAATTTAGTCTCAGGCACTGGCAGAGGGGGAGCATCGCACGCCTATTGGCCGCGGGGAATCACGTGCGTATTCTGGCGCCATATTGAGGCCAAGCCTCTTCACTTGCGCTGATCCGAGCGTGGGGAGCGCAGTTGGCGATACATTGTGCTTCCACCGACTGGTTTTATTACGCTTTTATACGTGATTGTTTTTCCTTCAGCCGCTCGGGTTTAGTGATTTCTTGAGGGTGTATACGGTTTGCTGGGCATTTTAAGCTAGGGTTTCGTTAAGTTTTTGTTTTATTTTATTTTTAAATCGGTTTTCTGCATTTTCGGCTCACCTTGCTTTATGGCGAGGTTGCTTAAAGTTTTATTATAGCGAGGTTTTTTTTTTGTCACGTGCTGCAGGTAGGCGTTCCGTCCCGCTGTTCCATATTGTCGCTTGCGGGTTAGTAATAGTGTAGCGAGCTGAACGTTTATCCGTAGGCGAGTAATGGCGACCTCTACCCCTGTTGCTACCAGGCAGTCCAGCCGGCGTAGCAGCATGAGCACCCCACTCAGCCCCACACGCATCACCCGCTTGCAGGAGAAAGAAGACCTGCGGCACCTCAATGACCGCCTAGCCGTTTATATAGACAAAGTGAGGAGCCTGGAGAGCGAGAACAGCGTCCTGCAGCTGCAGGTCACCGAGCGAGAGGAGGTACGGAGCCGGGAGGTGACCGGCCTCAAGGAGTTGTATGAGACCGAGCTAGCGGATGCACGGAGGTCACTGGACGACACCGCTCGGGAGAGAGCCAAGCTGCAAATCGATTTGGGCAAGCTCAAGGGGGACCATGATCAGCTCCTTCATAGGTCGGTACTGGGACCTTTACTTTCTGTTCATTTATACAAAGGGCTGCACAATGAAGCCATGGCCGGTTTCTCGGCGGATGGGGCTGGCAGTCTGTAGTGGGATAACCATACTGGGGGTTCTTATTATGGTAGCCTGTAACGTGCGGTTCGAACAGACTGATCATTGGCAGCTAGGTGGACTGTCCGTTTAAGAGGAAACTTATCTATGAAAAATCAATGAGCTCCTCTATAGCGCGATCTCGGTTAAGCGTGTGGTTGTAGTAAACGCCCATCCCCCACGTCATTGATTGGAGAGGAAGCTCGGGGTTCACAGCATGCTGTGAATTGTCTAAGATCGAGCAGCGTGCCTGATCGGTGCTTACACCGTATTGTATGTGGGCTCGCTTGGAGGGGTAGAGGTTATAACGGTGTGAGAGTGAAAAGGCGCGGGATAGATGTGTCTCGGCTATAAGACTAAATGGGCTAAACACGGTATGAGTTTCCAGCAGTGTTGAAGGGCTGTTGTGTGCGTATCCTTTCGCATTACGCTTCTGTACCGGAGTATGGCGGCTGCTTTCCAACCGCGTTATCTGTGGCCCGTGGCTGCTCTTGTTCTGTATAGAAGCAGGGAAGCCCCTGTGCTGTCAGTGTAGCGTTCTGGGCGTTGCTGGCTCCTCCCCCTGCCCGTTCATTGCTCTCCTGATCAGTACCGAACCTTCAATCATCGCGCCCTCCCCGTTTCCTGCTAGTACTGCACACAGTTTTGGCGCTAAAAGAACAGCTAACGCCCAGAAAACTTTTTCCTCCCTCTAGTTACCCATGTGGGAATACGGAAAGGCGGCGATCCCCCTTATTTAACTACTTCAGTTTGTGGGTCATTGTGATGACCTTGGCTAACGGCATTAGCGTTTGTTTTTGCGTTTGTCATTAAGCTTTGTTTGAAGATGGCAGTGTTATAAAAAAATTATCCCATACTATGACCTATAACTTGGCATAACTCAATATGTGCCAGTTTCATCCATACACCTGTGGGCTGTGACAATTCGGTCACTATATCCCATTCATACGATTTCCTGTGTAGTGACAGATGGCCAGACAGTGTCCCCAGTTAACCCCTTTAGCACTGCTTGTTTGCCTGATTCAGGTGAATAGAAAGATTGCGTTCTACTCACGTGTACCTTATACCTTCTCTTGTTGCTCTACTGATAGATTTGAGCCCCAGTGTTATCTGATGGTGAACTCACAATTGTGAATGGATTCATAAAATGGGAATATTTGCCTTCAAGTACCGCAAAAGGTCTCAAGTGCCATGTTTGGTTTCTTTTTAGTGTTTTTTGAGTTGTGTGAATATTCCCACATATGGGGTTAATCATTTGTAGCTGGGGATGGAAGTGGAAAGGCCAGATTTACACAGAACAGGTGTGCCGGGGCTGCATACCTGGCTCTGTTTGCTGGCGGGTGACATTAATGACAGCCCGTATATGTTGCTTCTTCAGCGTAACGCAGCGGGGTCAGGGGGCTTG
Organism: Spea multiplicata; assembly: GCA_009364415.1. Classification (NCBI taxonomy): domain Eukaryota; kingdom Metazoa; phylum Chordata; class Amphibia; order Anura; family Pelobatidae; genus Spea; species Spea multiplicata. The sequence goes on along the minus strand of VKOC01046555.1, from coordinate 41,500 downwards.
CGGCAGCTGCTGCTGGAATGAGACCGGTTAGTAATGTGATCTTCTCAAATGCTGTCTCTGCCTTTCTGCAGATATTGGCCCTGATTCTACCTTCTTTGCCTGTTTCGCTCCTATGCTTATTTGCATATACTTGCCCACAGATTGCATTTTTCATGCCTCTAAATAACTTTCTTGGGCAAAGAGTTAATGTTTTTTTGGCAACCTAAAACCTAGATGATGTGCAGGTTTAGGATTCCTAATTGTAACAGTCTTCATGCCTTTTAACTCCTGGCATTTTAACCCATTTATCCTGGCTTTGCTTACTCTTACCAGATGAATGTTGTAGGCTGGATATTGCTGGCTTTGTTCTTTGTAGCCGGCCCTGCATGTGACCCGCAGTAGTCTGCGATGAATGGATGACTGTTTCCTGTACTGCTGTCCGGTGATGTACGGCGAGCCTGCAGTCATTGGCAAGGAATGTGTGTAATGAGGCTTACGTGCGTTACATCTGATATGCCCAGCTAAAGCGCTCTGCGATCACCAAGTGACTGTCTGGAGTCTGATGCTGTCAGTTGTGCAATGTGTTTAGCCGCAGTTGTGTTTTCTAGTAAATGTATTTATCGAGTGAATGCTGATACACCGGGAGTTGGGTCTTTTGGTTACTCTGAACTAGGTCAGCACCGTAAGGGTAACTCGCTGTTAATGGTATCTTTAAGAACTTGCTTTAGAACATGGGCTGTTGGGAATTGTTCTTTCATAAGGAAACTCGGTTACCTTTCTATTGTGCCTCAGGCAGCCTTATTTTTTGCACTATATGCCACACCATGAAAATAAAGCTGACTGTTTCCATACATCTTTCCGGGCTATTAAGTACATTATGTGCACTCAGCCAAAGGTGTCTCTTGTTTTCTTTGCTGATCTCTTACCTCATTGATATAGTTAAGTATTTTTCTTCTATTCCTAGACAAAACTGCTCTCATAACTAAAATGGGAAAAGCTGATCCGAGGTTACCGGAGCTCTCCTATGTATGACTTTCTCCTTCCTCACCCCAGAGCATGCTAGGCAATTTACGGTTCTTTTCGCAGCGCTACAAACTTCCCTAGGCGGTGTTGATGACTGCATGCTGTGCGCTTCATACATGCATCACCTGGCAAGTTATGGAAAGCGGCTTGGCCATTTCCGATGGTGTTTAGGCCTTTTCAAAGTAGTTTAACTAGGTTTTTCTTAACCCCCTTCAAAATTATTGTGTGGCTATTTAGGTGTTAATATCTTGTTGGGATCGTACCATAAGCTTTATCGTGCCATAAAAGGTTAAATTATTGTGAGGAATTTTACACTGCATTGAAGACTCGTGCGGTTCTCCTGTGATCAGCAAAACATGTCCCCAGTATACGTTAAATCGCCAAGATACTGCAAGCATCTCCCACTCGGTATGCGGCCTGATCTACAATTTCATGTGACCATCGCTGTGTTTGGTGCTTAACTGAGGTGCAGAAAGGTCATATGTATGATGCAAATGATGCCAGTTTACATTCACAAAATCTGTTTAGGAACTGTTACCTTGTATATCATTACAAGATTGCTTTCTGCTTTCACAATGTAATTCTTCTAAACAGTTACTCAAAGAAAGAAGGTGATCTTCATTCAGCACAAGCCAGGATTAAAGAACTCGAAGCTCTTCTCAGCTCCAAAGATGCAGCAATTTTCACTGTACAGAGTGAAAATAAATCGCTGGCGATGGAAGTGGATGACCTGAAAGCGGAGCTAGCTCAGGTAAGAAACCTCAACTTTAGGTTCAGAGGGTTGCTTATAATGTTTCAAAATAAGGCGAGTAGTGCTAAACACAAACACATACACACTGACGTTAGTCAGTCGGTGTACACGTATAGTCCCAGTCAGTATGTCTACTGTATTGTAGTGCCCACAGTGTTAGTGTGTGAGTGGTGCTAGCGTTACTTTTACTTGTTACCCATTCATGCTGTCATACTGTATGTCGACATGTATTAGTGTATGTACATGAGTGTAGTATGTCTGCATGTGTTACTGTAAGGTTGGTGTTTTATACACTGTTTATTAACCTGTGTAAATGGCAAGGCTTGACAAACCCCAATAGCCAGGAAAATAATTCCATAATTGATGAAGGAATAAAAAGCTGGCTCCTAGGTTCAAACCAAATTTGTTGACCCCCTTTTTCCAGCAGTTTTTATTGTCTTGGATTTCTGCTTGTAATCCATAGATACCAATTTAACCCTATGAGTTATGTCACTGGTCGCATTGTGCAAACAGTTGCTTGTAATGTTCCCTCAAAGTTAGATGTATTTGGGCTTAATATATGTGTGTATATTTATAAAAATGGGTGATTCAAACCAGCTGTAGCTTCTGTATCCTATCATCACATTGCCATTCTATTTGTTGCCAGATCTTTAAAGTTGTATTTTACTTATTAGGTTGAAGCCACTCTGGCTCTGGCAAGGAAACAGCTTGGTGAAGAAACTCTGGCGAAAGTTGAGCTTGAAAATCGTTGCCAGTCTCTTACAGAAGAGCTTGATTTCCGCAAAAACATCTACGAAGAGGTAATTGTTTGTTTTTAACGTCAATTTTTATCCAAGATGAATTGCATACCGTTGGTAGAATTGACACGATCTGCAATGATAAACTTGATAAACTGGAAGTTTTAAGCAGATACAGCATCTGATGCGTTTGCTTCCTGCTCATGAGCAATCCATTTATCCCTTAATTTGCTCACATTCCTAATATTTTGTATTTCTTCCTCCAGGAAATAAAAGAAACCAGACGACGACATGAGACCCGCTTGGTTGAGGTGGATTCTGGTTGCCAAGTAGAGTATGAACACAAGCTTGCTCAAGCACTCACTGAGATGAGAGTTCAGCATGATGAGCAAGTTAAACTGTACAAAGAAGAATTGGAGAACACCTACCATGCTAAGGTAGGAAAATTAATAAAGCACATTAAATCTTCAGGGATATGAGGATTGTGGGCAAAGATCTACACAAGTTTCCCTTAACTCTATAATTTATGTTGGATTTGGATGCAAAAATAGTCTATAGTCTAAAAATAGTCCATGGTTGAGCGACAGAATACAGGTTGTAGTTAATGGTGTAAAATCAGAGGAAGCTCTTGTTACTAGGGGGGTACCTCAAGGATCTGTATTGGGAACCCATACTTTTCAATATTGGCAGTGTTACAAAGTCTCCTAAGGGTGCAGATAAAGAAAGATATGCAACAGGGTAGATCTTCCGTGTGGAATAAGGCAAGTGATTTAGAAAAGGAGAAAAAAAAACTAGAAATGGTCGCTGCAGTCTGATATAAAATAATGCCTCTGGGACATAACCATCCCAAGGCAGAACATAGTATCGTGGGGACTCTGTGACAAGAGGATATTACAATCTAAATTCTAAGTGTTATGTACAGTTCTGAAGGCCCCATCTCTAGAGGCTTATTGACAAATTGGAGAGAGTTCAGATAACTGCTAAAATACAGACTTGCAGGATAAGATACTTGCAATCAAATCCCTAATCGGTGGAAGTGAGATGTGATGAAAGCTTGTAAATACTTCCAACTGCACTCTGTTAAATCCCTTTATTTCAGAGAAGAAATGTTAGAACAAGAGGCTGTAGTTTAAAAGCATTTGGTCAGAGGTTTTGATTTAATGTAAGGAAGTTTCCCTTTACTGAATCTACATGCACAGGATAGACTCTTATTTTGAATCTAAGACATGACTCAATCGGGTTTGTCTTTACATGAGGGGAAAATGAGCAGATAAGAACCATTCAGCCCTTCTAATCTGCTGTCAACTTTGATGTTTCTGCTCTTTTCCCATAGACTTGTGTAGGGTAACTGCAGTGTTCTGTGACTAACTTCCTTAGGAAATGTCATTTCAAAACTACGCACAGAAATTGTATGTTTTGTGTAATATCAGTGTATGGCGCGCTTCCTCTTTTTTGGATGATGTGTTTTTCTTTTGTGCTCAAATACCTTCTACCTTTCAGTTGGAGAACGCTCGCCTGTCTCAGGAGATGAGCAGTTCTAATGCAAACAGCTCGCGTGAGGAACTTATGGAAAGCCGTCTGCGCATCGAGAGCCTTACTTCCCAACTCTCAGAACTGCAAAAAGAGGTAAGTACCGGATCAGTGTTTCATCTTGGAATTCAAAGCTGTAGATGCATTTAATGTCCCCATGAGAAGTAAGCTTATGGGGTTTTATGTATTTGCATTCGGCAGCAGTGTTCCTTGTAGTAAAACATGGATGTATGTTTATAGAAATTAAGTTGGAGGTGTCTGCACCTGACCCAGAAGTTAAAGGGGGGCTTAATGTGGATGAGTTGTCAGATCCAGAGAATCTCGGTGTATGCTGATTGCAGAGCCCTCTGCACAGGCGGAGCACAGAGCTGATTAAAGTGCTGAACTGTTTCCTCCTGCTTCCATATCTTCTGCCAAACAGAAGGTGTTTGCTTGTAAACCTTCTCTTCCTGGGGCGAAGTAACAATGTTTCTCTTGTTTGTTCTTGATAGTCTAGGGCATGGTATGATCGGATACAAGAGCTCGAGGAAATGCTGTCAAAGGAAAGGGACAACAGCCGAAGAATGCTGGCAGAAAGAGAGAGGGAGATGGCTGAGATAAGAGATCAAATGCAACAGCAGCTCAGTGACTATGAGCAGCTTCTGGATGTGAAGCTGGCCCTCGACATGGAAATCAGTGCCTACAGGAAGCTGCTGGAAGGAGAAGAGGAGAGGTAAGGCAGCGTGGAGATCCTACTCTGAAATCAGATGTGGTTTAATAAATATTGTATGTAAGCCCTGTCCTTTTGTAGAGCTGGGTATCTGGTTACAAATAAGCCCTTTTGCTTCAAGTATTGCTGCTCACATTCAGGCTTAGTTGTACTTGAAATCTCTGTCCCTCTTGCTTGGATGTTTTCTAGCTGTCATTTCACTCCCTCTTTTCTGCTTGTTCTTGGAGCGCACAGTAAATGTAAATGGAACCTTCAACCCTTTATTGATAACTTCAGTGTCATGCCAGACTTCATTTTCAATAAAGAAATAAAATGTTTAATTTCTGCATTTTCAGACTGAACCTGTCTCCAAGCCCAACTTCCCGTGTGACCGTGTCTCGAGCCTCATCGAGCCGCAGTGTCCGCACCACTAGAGGGAAAAGGAAGAGAATTGATGTTGAGGAGTCCGAGGCCAGCAGCAGTGTGACCATCGCCCATTCAGCTTCTGCAACTGGCAATGTCTGCTTTGAGGAACTGGATATTGATGGCAAATTTATCAGGCTTAAAAACAACTCTGAGCAGGTCAGAAATAGTCTCACTAACCTTACCAACGCCGTAGTTGTGGTTCACTTGGTAGTGGGGTAGTTTCATTGAAAATTTGCGTTTCATGTACAGGATCAACCACTAGGAGGATGGGAGATGACCAAAGTAATTGGAGAAACATCAGCAACTTACAAGTTTACCTCAAGATATGTGCTCAAAGCCGGCCAGACCGTAACTGTAAGTACAAATACGTTATTATCCACAAGCATACTGAAAATTAGTGGTTCTGCGTTTAGCAGTTACCTACTTGACAATTCATGTAATATAAAATAATGGCACTCGTGTCCTTGAAGATAGGAGTAACTTTGGGAGCATTTTTTTATTATATCAACTAGATCTGGGCTGCAAATGCTGGAGTTCCTGCAAGCCCACCATCTGATCTTCTCTGGAAGAACCAGAACTCTTGGGGAACTGGTGAAGATGTGAAAGTAATCCTGAACAATCCTCAGGGAGAGGTATGTGTAATGTTCTCGATTGTGCGGCATGTCCTAAAACCCATCTGCATTCCTTCACACATGGCATGGGCTACTTCTAATGCAGGAACATTGAAATAAGGCCTGCTCAGGCTTTCATGGACAGACTTGGCTTTAACTGTAATCCAACTTGTAGGTCTTAACTATTGACTGATTCTTTTCATAGGAGGTCGCTCAAAGAAAAACGGTGTACACCACCACTATACCAGAAGAAGAGGAGGAGGAGGAGGTGGTGCTGGAGGAGGAGGTTTTGGAAGAGCATGTTCCATCTAAAAAGGTACTTTGGCATACAACAAAATGCTGTTTGTGCCTCTCCAGACACTTAGTTTTACTATGGCTAGTTTGTGGTAAATCTTTTCTGCCTTCTGTATGCAGTAGGCTTTACCACGATACCACCCAGCTGTAACTTGCTAGCTTTACTTCCATAACAAGGGTTATTTGGAAATGTCCCAGCAGTCGAGTATCTTTTTTTCTTTTTTTCCAGGGAGCTGATAGAGGCTGCGCCATCATGTAAAAATCAAACTTCAAGCAAGTACCATCTTAAAAGATCTGAGCCTTCAGGAAGCATGGCCTATTTTTGTATTGGTGTTCAATTTCCATGATGCCAACCATGGCCTTATTTTCTTTTTTACATTAAATAACACAAAGGACCATTTGTACTAGTGAAAGATCTGTGACCTTTTGGAAATGTGAAATGTTTTGTGCGCTGTTTTTCTGAGTGACTGATCCCAGGAGTGTGATATTCCTGAACACGTGTCAGATTTTAGATTTTTACTTTTTTATCTTGCCACCTGTCCGTCACACATGACTGAGCAGAGGTGCTGTTCACTCGGAGAATTTGTCTGCTTCCTGCTTTTGTACTGAACGTATTTTCTATTACAACTCAGAACATTGAAATTGGACTTTGAAGAAATAACCCTTTTTTTGTTTTATAAGGTTTTATTTGTATTTTGTGAAAATGCAGCTGTTTTACTGAACTTTTTTAGGTTAGTGTGGTGGGTGGGTAGTGTAGCAAATTTTAAAAAGACTGAAACCATGGTTTACAGAATAAAATAAAATTATGGTTTTTACTGGTGTGTCCTGGCTGTAGTGTTTAAAACAAGATGCAAGAATCCTCAACTACATAAAGGTTACGCTGCTAGCTCTAATGTATCGGTGGTGAATATGCGTCGCTATTGGGCTTTGCCGTGTCTCACACAAGCGCTATATAACACAAGTCAAGTTTAAGTATTAACTACAGTAACCTAATATAGGCATAAATCAATGGATGAGGTGGCCTATGTGCTCTTAAGAAGCTTACAAGGCCTGTTCACTCCTTTCCAATAATAGTTTCTATTAATGCTTTTATACTCGTGATTACAGGTTGGTCAATCTATCCAGAGATAGATTTCTGCTTTTCATGGAGACTCTGAAGCATTCAATTTGAGGGTTTTTATGATAAATTCGAGATCGGTGTTAATTACATTCAATGTAATAAGATATTTAGACCATCTTCCGCTTCTCCCATTAAACTTATTCTCCAACCTCCCTCCTTGTCATTTCCACATTGCCTGTGTTACTGGTGAATCCAGACATCTTTGCTGTTTAGGGATTTACAAGTGTTCAGGGTGCCAAGACTATTTTAAGCTGTCTTCAAATTCAGGCCACTTATTTATCCATAAGGTGCTTTATAATTTATTACAAAATGGTAAGTTGTAGTTAATACTTATTATTCAGGAATACATTAACAGACTAACTTTTTGATCTCTATGTTGAATAGTGGGTTCGAAACCACTATTTTCAAAAACAAGTGTAAGCATTTAGCATAGTGCAAACAATACAGAAAATTCACCGTAATAGACTGCAAAAACATCATGTTTACCGAATTATCAAAGTATGACACTTGGTTACAATTCCTGTGTTTGTGTGAGGAGGTGGCCGCAGTCTGTTAAACCCTTAATGAAATATGCTGTAGGAAATGGGTTGTGGGGATGATTTACTTATTCTGAGGTTGGTTCAAGAGCACCAAAAAGGAGTAGCAATGTTTGCTGCAGGGCCATGCCGTCCCTTCAAGTTTAAAATTGCGTGGAAGAGGATTTGTTTATCAAAGGTTAACAATTCTTAAACCACTCTGGAGCCGTGCCAGTACCATCTTAACTCCTAGCAAAACTAAAGAGATGCATTTCACTGCAATCACTGGACCCCAACCCGGTGGAACACCTTTGGGAACATTTGAAAAGAGAAAAAGCAAAACACACAGATCTGGACACTCTGGAAGACGCTAAGGTAATGCTGGCGTAATCACACTAGGCAGTCAAAACAAATCTCCATGTGCCTGCCTAAACATTTTAACAATACTTTCTGATACATGATTTAAAAAGAACAGTGCCCTGACACCCTCGCTATAGTAGAAAGTGTATTAAAATACTGAGCGCTACAGTCCCGCTGTTTTCATTACCAAAGGGCCAAATTATTTGTTATTGATTTTTCCATATTTGATGAGCCTGCATCATTTTGTTCAGAAGTAGGACTGCCTTTTAAAATCAAATTTTAAGGTCTATGCTTTATATTTTATCCCGTATTACATAATTTTACTATTCATTTAAGGTGTTTTGGGGGGGTAGTGTTTTTTTAAAATATATATATTTTCTTTCCTTAGGGCTTAGGGGCACTTTGTTTTAGAAAACATTTTTCTAAAACTATTTTTTTTGTTTCCAGTGGAGTATGGCTCGAGGTCGCTTTGGGAATTTCTCATCCCAATTTTATTTCATTTTTTCCTCCTTTTTTTTGTAAATTTTGGTAGAGGGAACTTTTTCTCCCTCTCCTCCTCCTGATCTGTTTGTGCCGATCACAATGTGATCAGCCAGCAGGTGGCGCAATGGGAGAGCCCAGCACCGTCGGCAGACAAGGGAGAGTCCATGCTGTTAACAAACAGTCCGATCTCCTGTGTAGCATCAGTAAGATGTCCCTACCGTTGCAACAAAGTCAAGACGTACCTGTATGTCCCAATGGGCTTATTGGCACAAGTTTTAAGCTTGAAGGAACTGGGTATATACAGGAACATGATTTTGGCCAAACACATCTCCTGCAAGGCATTCAGCTGGGAGCATGTGGAAAGGGGTAAATGCATACAAGGGGAGTCTGCGGATTTTTTTCTTTTTGTTTTTAAAGAAATTCTAGTTTTTACGTATGTTTTTAGGCAGCTGCATATTAGCCATTGTATGTTATCTTAGCCCTATCTACTAGACAAATAACTTGACTCATCGTATTGCCTGGGGTAAACAATATAATACCACTAAATAATGAAAGTCTACAGAGAAAGAGGCTTCATTAAAGAATTGGGGCAGTGTTGGTGGTTGAGCAGGGAGTCATCCAAATATCACAGCTGATAGCAGCAGCAGCAGCTTCCAGACCTGCAGTTAAAGGACTTTTATTGGAACAAAATAAGGTAAAACCCAAGTTTTTCTTAATGTTATTCACACTACTGTACACAACACTGTACTTTGTCAAGGAAGAAAAATATTTCATATGGAGAATGCTGAAAACGTTAAGCTGTATTGACCGCTCTATGCAGCAGGTGGTTGTGTAGTTGACGGGTTGATGGGGGCTGATGGGGGTTGATGGGGGCTGATGTGTGTCAGAAGTCTGCAGCTGTACGGGTGAAAGCTGACGCCACAGGATCAAGCATCTGCTACTGTAACAGTTGCAACCCTGGATTGCGTCTCTTTAAAACAATAGTATGTTCTGTGTCACCCTTGCAAACACTTTAGTTTCAAGTAACTGAACATTTGTCTTTTTGTTGAAAACGAAGAACAGGTTTCAGCATGAATTTATAGAGTTGGTATTAGCCGAGTATGCTCTGACTTAAAGCTCAATGATGTCTTATACTATAGCAAACTCAGCACCTTGACTCCCATTAATTTGTTGTTTTACTAGTATAGGATTAAAAACTCCAAAATTTTCCAAAATATGCTATTTTTACATAATCCAAAATACAGTGTTTTCACGCTGCTGCAAATTAGCCATTAAATGTTCTAGCTCTAGTATCAGCCCAATCTACTAGGCAAACATACTGACTTCTTACCACACTGCTTGTGGTAAACAAGAGGATTCCTCAATCTTAATCACCCAGCCTGACACTGGATTTTGCTGTGCAAGCAGTTCTTGCAATAAAGAGTCAGCACAATGTAGCATTTGAAGAGAACAACAATGGCAACTTTTAGGCCTGCAGATAAAGGAAGTTTAGCGGAACCAACTAAAAGTTTTAATGTAGTGCTAATGTACTTAACGGTGTACAGCACTGAATTAATTTTCAGCAAATATCAGTTCAGACATTTCATTTGCCAGGCTTTTATTAAAGCTCTCGGCTGACGCTGTTTAAAATTTGGACAAAGATACAGGTGTTCTAGAGCCAGTAGTCTACATATTAAATAATATGTTCAAACTGTTGTGTGTAAGAATTATAATACTATAGATCAATATACCAAAAGCCTATCAGATTCCTTCTTTAACTGAGGACATATAGAAAATGTATACTGCTGAGCTGCTTATAAGCCTCCCAGTAAGAAGAGCCATGTGATCACCCTACTATATAATAATGTACTCAAAGATGGATGAGTTGTGGGGGATATCTGAAAATAGAATGCTTTTCATATGGACTGCAATCATTTTAAGCCAAGGCTAATTCTGAACCAACTGTAGTCTGAGTTGGAGGTGGTTGCTCTGCTGTGGGTGAGAACCAGGTTTAAGCCCAATGCTTGTTTTTTGTAGGAAGAATACACAAGCAGGAGGCAAGTCGGCCGCTCTTCTGCCTCCTCCCTTCCTTCTTTGGAATCTGGCAGGCGAATGTCATGAAGGTTGTCGGACTCAGCCCGGGTCATTGCTGACTACAGGAAAAGAGATGCTTACCCCTGATACTAGTGATACTCTGATGCCCAAAGCATCGGATAATTCCACCAGCGAAAAAGTGGTTTTATACAGAAAAATATATAAAAGACTTGCACAACAGCTTGTGTAGTATTTAATATTTAAATAATGCACATTTTTATAATAATACATAATGTAATTTGTATATCTGAAATAGTTTTCAAAAATGTTCAATATTTTAACTCATACATGAGTATATTTTCTTCCAGTCACTGCTGGTGGCAAATGTCCAGAGTGTCTCAAGTACTCCAGAAAGGAAAGGTTCAATAGATGAATGACATCAAAGGAACAATGAGATTAAAAGTACAGTTCTCTCCAGGAGTAAAGTCCAAACCTCCCATACGCTGATGAAAAGAAAATGATTAAAGGAGATGAAGTTGCTTAATGTTCTGTTTTGCATATTCCAAAATGTTTCCTCCTTAGAACGACAATTCAATCCTTGCAGGGGTTTGGGGGAAAACCCATCTTTACCCAAGTTTAATTGAAAAATATGTCAAACAAGATATTTTTACAAAACGTTCCAAAAACAAAAGAAAACCAACAAAAAAAAATGTCTGCATATTTTGATATTAAGAATGTATGCGAGTTTCAAACCATTGTGCTAAACTCTGATAATGCCATTACTTTGAAAGTGAGCTGCAACATTTTGGACTGTTGGTTGTCACCGTAGCAAATACTATGCAAGTTAACACAGAGTTAAAAAAGTCTATTTGATAACTTTTTTTTTTGCAATGAAAAGGTACAAAATATGGCAGAATTACTATGTATGTGTATGAGATGTGCCAATTGGCTAAATAAAGTGGTTTGGCGCATTAGAACAAATATAACTGCGGTACTTGATGCCTAAATAATAACTGGCCATCGAGGCCCCATTGAGTAATATATATATATATATATATATATATAATATATTATATATATATCCAGCAGAGAGATAACAGTCTTTGAATTATGTATGACAGACAGAAGTTAGAGATGGTGCTACAGTGCATGTGGCTGCGAGAAGAGTCCATCATTTTCTCAGGTCACACAATAGTCTCTTTTGAGTTCCTTTTAAATGAATGCAGGCCTAATAAAGACTGCTGATTGGATGGTAGATTGACTGATTTTGGGATGACGAGAAGAACCCTTTGATTGGTCCGACGCCATTCATTGTATAGTCTACAGTGGTATCTAAACGACACCTGCAGGGATTAAAAAAAAGTGTAAGTTATGAATAGTATTTTACCAAAATAAAAAGTAGAAATAACTATCCTCAATTCGAAGGCAAACAACTGTTATACAAAACTGCATTACAAAAAATGGTCATAGAATTAATGTAATCCCTGTTCCCATTAATGCAAATATAGACATTTACATTGATTGATATATAGTTGGTAATGAAAAAAAAAAAGTAATTTGTCCATCTAGTCTGCCCTTTTTCAGTAACTTTTTATATATTCATTCTTTCGCTTTCCCAGAATTCTTCCTTGTTTGCTTGTACTACTTCTACTTGATGCTTCCCTTTACCCACTGTCTTTTCTGTAAGGTAGAATTTATTTCCCCATTGCCATATTTGACATTGCGCTGTTTTTTGGCAGGCTCCTTTTCCTCCTAATTCATCCAGGGATGGATTCTCCACAAGGATAGGGGTAGGTAAAAACTTTTATACACTTCTGAAACTTGGCAAAACTAAGCCGTGTTTAAACCCCTGCCAGCTTGTTCATCACCAATTGTTACCAATAGCCCGTAGAGCCGTATTTTAAGTTCCAAGCAGGAGAAGGCAATCAGAGGCATTGTGGCAAAAAAAGACCGAACCCAAACCAGCCATCAAGTCATGGATTCTAAAATGTAACCATTTGGCACTAGGTCATCATTTTTGAAAAACAAAATAACAGTACTTACAAGTGTCCAAAAGAGGTAAATGGTAAAGAGTGCAACTGTTAGTGCAATGAGTCCAACAGCTTCTAGTCGGCTACTGAAGTGCAGATGATCAACAGCTCCTCGAAGGCAAAGCCATCCGGATATGGTGGCCAGTGGAGTAATGAATAAGAAGCACACCATGTCTCCAAACAGAGTCCTTTTCTCATGTTGTGGGCCTGGGTTTCGCAGCCACTGCAAAGAGACAACAACTGTGTGTAAGTATTTGGGTTTAATAAATTAGCAGAAACAACCATGTAAAATCCAGAATACATGTAGAACTATTTGTACTTTTTTATGCAGACATAAAATAAAGAAATAAGGCTACTAGTTTAAAAGGAGTGTGGTCAATATAATGAATCACGCAGGCATACTCTTGGCCATTGTTAATGGGCTATTTGTAGAGAAATACTTGGTTTGTCCACTATTCAAATATATAGCATACAATTTCACTTAAAACAAAACACTTTTGTATGTTTAACCATATTTAACAGGATTTATAGGTGTTTATGGCATTATCCATGTCATGCAATTCCAGGCCTTTGCTATCCTCAAAACTATATATATAAAGTAGCCGGCATGTGCGCATGAATTCATAGAAGAAGTGTTTTTTTTAGGCATGCTCATAATGACATAATCGTGTTTTTTTGCTGGCTTCGCACAATCATAAAACCACAAGCATGCATTATGGGATCCGACCACCAGATGTCTCTATTACCATGAATTTGCATGCAACGCAGGTCTCTACGCATAACGCAAAAGTAATTTTTTTTTTAACGCATAAAGTGTTATTTTATTCTTCAAAACAATGATAATTCAGTTTACATTTGTTTTACTGAATGTACCCATAGTCACTCATTCATTTGAAAATATAATATGTTTTCCCATAATTTTGCAATCCACATTTCTTTATATGTTAGGAGGCGCCCTATAGGAAGCATACATGATTGGTTTTGAACAAACAAAGAAAATGGGAACATGTTCAAAATCATCATGTGTTACAATTTATTGTGTCTCTTTGGGACACGGCAGAAGATGTTTTGACCTAAGTAGGTGTTGATTAAGCCTGAAGTAGGGCTTAATAAAGACCGATATAGGTTGACAAGTCAACCTGTCCCACACAGACAAAAAAGTCATATTACATGGGAGTTAAAATGCTTTCCCGCACACAGACAAAAAAGTCATATTACATGGGAGTTAAAATGCTTTCCCGATTTCCCCATTGGGAAAAACTGAAAACCCAAATAAGTTTTCAATTACAAATGGAAAATGGTTTTTTGGAAGGCAAACACGAAATAACAGCACGCCAGGCTTTACAAAAATGGCACCTTCTGTTTTCCAACGATACACCAGAACAAATTTAGCCACTATAAGGACTAATTTTCTTTTCTTTTACGATACGTGAGTAATACATAGCCCTTGGCCATTTTGTAATATACAAAAAATATAACGACTCCCAAAATATGTTTAGGGGTTTTTTGGGGTTTTTTTTAGGCTTACTTTATGTATTTAAACATTCTACGTTTTTGTGATGTTGATTATTTTCAAAAATATATATTAAAAAAAATGCTCTGTATTCATTTATTTGGAAGTTGACCAGGGTGTCGAAGCTGTTAGTTGCACTCTCAGAGTTTTGAAGATGTCGTTTGTCAATAAGTTTGTCTTCTACATAACAATATCCAGAAAAAGCAAGCAAAAAGGATAAACTGTCAGATGTATGTGTCTGTTGAGGTGTCAGATCTGAGCCCCACTAATTGCCCGTTCTTAGTTCAGCCTTGTGCCCATTTGTGATGGCACAAACCATTATAATACCTAGTAAAATAAACTCATAACCATACCCGGGAACTTTCTAAATGAGCTGACCCTGAGAATCTTGAAATTTTAACCCTTCTTCTAAATAGTGACTCCCCAAATGTGTTAAAGAAAATGGCTCCAATCACGAAAAACGTGCATTCAAGTATGCATATAAAAAACCATATATATATATACCGTATTTGCTTGATTATAAGACAAAGTTTTTTTCAGAACAAATGCTCTGAAAAATACCCCTCGTCTTATAATCAGACCTCAAATAATGACTATAAGACTAAGATCCAGATCCCCTGCAGCGCTGCTGGGGACCTGGATCCTCCTGTCTGGTAACCTCCGTTGCTGGTGCTTCTGACTCCCTAGTGTGTAGTCGGGGCAGCAGGTAGACGTCTACAGCCGGAAGGTGGTGTGGTTAGCAGTGGTGGTTGTCTGCGTCCATCGCAGACCTTCCCCGGCTGTTAGAGAGGAGAGTTCCCAACACCGCTGCGGGGAATTCTCTTTGACAGTCGGAGGGTGTCTGCACGATGGACGCAGACAACCCCCGCTGCTACCAGCACCTCCTTCCGGCTGCAGTGGAAGTTGCCTATGCGAATCGTGTAGATGTCTATTCCCCTAAGTTAATATTCAGATTTTGGAGAGTCGTCTTATAATCGAGCAAATACGGTAAATGTATCAATTGGGAGTCTTAGATGTGATCACAACAATGAATAGTCAGAAGGACCCTGGGAATCTGCTCCATTACCCTGAGATTCGGGTAAAAACCCTGAGACTCCGGGTCAAACACTAAGATTTCCCAGGTGACTCATAACACAAGCCCTATCATTCTGTTCTCCTCATCACTGGTCCCCAACAGTGCAGATTTTGAGGATAACCTCAAAATGCACAGGTGTGAGCTTTAAATAACACACAACAATTTGTTAGAAATACTGAATGACTCGTTAAGCTGCATGTGCTACACACGTACCATTGGAGAAAAACACCCCGCGCCAGCAGCAACTGAACTTGGGCTGAACTCTCCACTAACCTGCTCTCTGCGATTACTAACCGAGTTCACATGGAGAGCTCTGCAGACTCAATTACAATCAACTCAGAAGAGCAACTCTGCACAAAGTGACTTCGCTGAGTGAAAACAGCTGAGTTCATCTCAAGTTCAACTACGTTGTGTAAAGTTTTAGATACCTAAACACAAGACTTGGCCTACAGACCTCATAGACCCAAAGCTTTATTCTCGCACATACTGACCTGTGTAGCATTCCTTAGCTAGTTTGCCATTAAATGATTGGATATCAGAAGTATTTTATCAAACTGTCATGCCAAAAGTAGTGGCTAAGAAAAGTAAAAGTTTTTGCCGATAAATGGAGAAGTTTCAGAATATTATTCTAAGTCCTAAAGAGAACATTTTATTTCTAATTATAACAGTAAAGAAGCTCATTAGAGCTGTAACAGCAAGTAAAGTCATTACTATCTCCCAAATTGGAGTTCTTTAATTAAGAGAAAGGCACGGAAATTAAGTGCAGGAATCCCTCAAAGCTCATCTCGTCATCGGCAAAAGACAAATTAACAAGAAATGATACAGTAATAAGAACAATGCATACCAAGGGCAAAACTTATTTATACATCAGCGCATTTAGGACATCATTGACAAATCCGACAAGATTTTAAGTGATCCATTTAACACAATTTTCAATCCTCCATACCCAATACATTTAGAAAATCTAGATACGGCTGCAAAAATCTCTTTATATTGCTATATTTTTGTGTCAATGTTGGTAAAATTGCATATTAAAATGAATGGAGTATGGTATGGGCCCACGTATCAATTTCTGCCAAGGCAACGCAGTTTTGGATGTGGCCACCCAGCATAGAAGCAGTTTCATGATCTGTTCACGTTCAACATACATGCCTAGAACATGAAGTAGAAATCTCGAGTTTAACTGTACTGTAAGGGTCAACTGGGACATGATATCACCGCCTGTCCGAAAGTCTCCATGTTCAAACCTACCCAATCTACTAAAAGATACCTCCGTGGCACAGCATGCAACAGAAAAGGAAAGTCTTACAATAATGAATCTTGCACATGTTTTGTAATTTCCCTTCAACCCATGTATGAATGTCATATCTTAATAAAGAAGCCATATTTAGCTAAAATCTGGCAGTCATTGACTTATTAAATGTAAAACTACTGTCATAGATCGGAAGGTGCTGATAATTTATCACGCAGATTACTGAATGCTTTACAGATTTATAGACAATATAACATTTAGTTGCAATTACTGATCTTGGCTGTTTTGTAATAATACGATTTGGAATGGGACTGGAGAACAATTAATCTGATTTATTTCCGTATAATTCCAGAAAAAATTATCATACCATTTGTAAGCTTTTAGCCGGTTTTAAAGTCGGCATCCGCCACAGAAATGCTTACATTTGTAATCCAATATCAACCCCAGAAGAAGACATACTATATATATCAGCACATTTAAACTATTCTAAAATAGTGTAAATCACAATAAACCATCAATTGTAAAAGGAGGGGGCGTAGAAATATACATTTTGTGACTCTAAATGCAACTGACTTGTTCGAGAACAGATGAAGTGATCAGTGAAGGGCAGTAACCATTTGCCAACCCTGGTGGGTTTTAACAACCAGTTGATAACTAATGATGTGAAGATTGCATTCAGTGGTAGGAATTACAAGCTCTTGCGCTGTCTACCGCCGCCATCATTACTTACTGACAGTAAGTTCAAACAAAGGGACTAACTTTGTGGTATATTCACTAAAGAGGGAGCTGGCGAAAAAATTGGCCAACCCCAGTTAGCTTCCATGCCAAGAATGGCTTGGGGGCCCTTAACGTTTACCTCACTGATTAAACTATACATCATGCAGGGCAAACTCAGTCCCTTTTGTAGCAAAAATTGCCAGGGATGAACCTTTAGAGTCGGTGTGTCTACTGTATTGCCAGATTTAGTGTGTATGTGTTAGCCAGTGCATGCATGTGTATAAGGCTGTAGTGCTAGCGTGTATGGCATTGCTTATGTTACAGTACGGCATTAGCATGAATGTGTATGTCAGCATATAGTGTTAGAGTGTGTGTGAGTGTATGGTGTTGTGTGTATGGAGCATGTGTGTGAACAAGAGATTACATAAGATACTAGCGTGTGTCTGACTGCCATTCTGGGGTTTTCCCCCCTAGTTTGTTGCAAAATTGGAAAGAGCCACAAACTGTTTTTTTGCCTTCTTTTGGATCAACAGCATTTAACAGATATGGAAAAGGCTGAACTTGATGGACGCATGTCTTTTTTTAGCCTATATAACTATATAACTATATGTCTGTTAAGGTATGGTGTTAGAGTGTGTAAATGTATGTTAGTGTATGTTAAGGCTCAACAAACCCTGCTCTCCAGGAAAATAAAAACATGATTGGCGGAGAAATCTCCTAGATCCAAACCAAATTTGTCGACCCCTGCATTACAGCCTTTTTAAGTTCCTCATTTAATTCATGATGCACCCTCTAACAAAGGATCCATTATGAATTTATGTGGGGACCTTAAAGGAGCTTCAAGGTTAGGGACCACACAGAAAGGAAAGCCATTTATGATTAGAGCTTGCCTTTTTAAAAAAAAGGGTTAAACAGTAAAGCAGTATCCTGCGTAGCAACTTGCATGCTTGTTAGAATTATCAATCATATAGCTAAACGTATCGAATGATACATTCTAAGCAGATTAGTTTTCTCAATTACACTCTCTGCCACCACAGTGAATCTGTAAAGCTTTGAAAACCTAATCGGGATGAAGTGTCCTGATTACTGAAGTCACTGTGATTTACTTTTAAAATGATTTCTGCCTATAAATAAGTTCTGATCCCGCTCTGAACAGAAGCGGAGTATAACACAGCTATGCTTAGTAAATACATACCAAAGCTTTAAATACTATCATTCTGTGAAAGTCAGCAGAACTGCGCGGTAGTGACCTTGTATCAGAATAAAAGAATATCAAATGACAATAATTCCTATTATCAATTATCACCGCGCTGGAAAAGCTGGAGTTTGCCTGGATTCTCCCTCAACTCATGTGCTACTACAGCCTGTCTCGCCAATGTATACTAACAAAAACCTTTTTTTCTGAGAATCTGCAAAGCTTAACTCCTTTTACAATGTTATCTACAACTCAGCATGGTAGAGAAGTAACCTAATATGAACACCTTGTCTCCTGAGAAATCATGTCTGATGTGAGCCATGTACGGAAACAAAGAGTGTTGAGGAAAAATGTTGCTTTAAATAGAAGTGAAAGAAAATTATGTAAAAAAGGAAAACATTTCCATATTTGTATATCCAACATTTCTCTGTGTAGTCATCTTTCTGTAAATAACCCCAAATGGACTGTTTTCAAGTTGGAATTCATGTTGACTCTACAGTAAATAAACATATTCAAGCCTGGAGTTTTTTGTTAAATTTATTTGGAGGAAATATACAAAATTAACTTGGATCACAAACATATGTGACTTTATCCCATTTCTTATTATGTGGGGGGGGGGACCCCAATCATTTACACATTAACACAGAACAACTATTGTTTAGTGTTTGACTTATGAATATATACCATATTCTGAAAATGTTTCCTATCATCAGAAGATCCCTGTGCAAAGAATGCAAGGTTCTCGTCAGTCGGATGCTGGGATCCAGCTGCAAGATTTGCAGCCTATTTGGTGTTTTAGGCCCTCTGTGGACAATAATAGGGCCAAGGCTGCTCCAGGAGAGCATTGGGGTCCAATAACATTGTTTGTTAGAACACAAGGCAGGCCAGTGCCTGTGTGTGAGAGAGTGTGTGTGTGTGTGTGTTAGTGCGAGAGAGAAAAAAGAGGTAGAGTGTGTGTGTGTTAGTGCGAGAGAGAAAAAAGAGGTAGAGTGTGTGTGTGTTAGTGCGAGAGAGAAAAAAGAGGTAGAGTGTGTGTGTGTTAGTGCGAGAGAGAAAAAAGAGGTAGAGTGTGTGTGTGTTAGTGCGAGAGAGAAAGAGGTAGAGTGTGTGTTTGTGTGTTGTGGTGGGAGGGGGTTTGGCTTTGCTTCTCCGCTTGATAGGAATAGTAGAGAATTGGAAAACTGCGGCATGTGGACCTGTATTTAGAGAGAGCTGAAGGTACAAAGTATGTTATGTATAAAAAAAAATGCATCACAATATATATTAGGGAGGGTGACAAACGGCTATAACAAGCATAGTTTCATAATCAATTATAAGAATACTAAGCCTTTCTTGGTAAGGCTGTTGTTTACAAAGAAAGACATTGTAATAAAGGACGTTAAGCAACAGGAAAAACTATGCGTTGTTTCCTAAAACTGATACAATATTACAACCTGCTAAATGTATTGTGTAACAATGTACTGAATCAGAGTATCAAATAAACATATTGCAAAAGTGTATTGTTTTGCTATTCTGTCTCAACTGTGGTCTGTTATGTTGCCACAACCTGACGCACAGCCAGTGAACAGTAACCTGTATGTGGACCTAAAAAAAGAAGCCTTTTTTAAAAATATATATATTAAAATACACTTAATACAACTTACGTGTGAATGAACATTAAAAAAATGGCACCTGAAATCTTTCACATAATATTTAAAGTATAAGCATGAAAAAGAAACAAAAATAAAATATTGTGCAATATGTTTAAGAACCCACTTTAAAGTTAAGTACAATGTCTTGGTTTGCTGAAGTTGACGTACCAAGACATTTTGGATAATGTTATACTTTTAACTTTGTAGTCCCAGTTTGGGGAAGTCTCTTTTCTATTCCAGCATGACTGTGCCCCAGTGCACAAAGCAAGGTCCACAAAGACATGGTTGGATGAGTTTGGTGTGGAAGAACTTGACTGACCGCACAGAGCCCTGACCCCAACCCCATTGAACACCTTTGGGATGAACTGGAACGGAAATTGCGAGCTAGACCTTCACGTCCAACATCAGTGACTGACCTCAGAAATGTCCTACTGGATGAAGAAATACAGTTACCCTAAGGGCCTTATTTTCAGGTGGATTTTTTGAGCAGTAAGCTGCTCTGTATAGAGTAAGTGGCCATTACCCACATTTATTTGCCTATTATTAATTTTTTTAAACATATCACACTCAATTTTATGTTTGTTTATTTTTCGAGTGAATATTATGTGAAAGATTAACCCCTTCCGGACCGGCGGTTGCATACTGCGTCTTCACTTGAAGACCGCAGTATTTTTTTAAATATTTAAATTCTGTGATCGTGATCGCTTTGCAGCGGAATTCAGGGGGGGTTGCTGCTACTGATCGCTGGGAACACCCAGCGGTCAGTAGCAGCCGCCCCTCGCGATCCCAGCGTTCAAAGCGACGCTGGATCACGTAAACGCAGTGACGTACCTGGTACGTCCCGGTCTGCCGGTGACCCGTGACCCGAAAGTACCAGGTACGTCCCGGTCTTTAAAGGGTTTAAGGTGCCATTTCTTAATATTAATTTACACGTAAGGTGTATTATGCGCACCATCCCCTTTGTTTTTATATGAGTTTTCATTTGCTGGGTGAGACACCAGAGGGAAGCTGCAGCTGGTGTGACATATTTTTCTTTTTATTGTGACAAAAATCACCTTATTGATTAAGTAATGTTAAAAGAAACATAGACACCAAAAAAGTGCAAACAGATGGCATTACACAACTTATTATCATTGATTTAACACATATCAACAGTTTCCATAGCATAGTACAATGGGGAAGTATTTATCAACAGTTCATGTTTTCAGGATCTCACACAATTGTTATTGGACCCATTTTTGCTGACAAAAATGTCCTTTCCTGGGTTAAGTATTAGAGCCGAGTTTCTTATCTCCAGGCATGCTAGTGGTATCACGTGTGGACATGGTCATGCTAGTGGATACGTTAAGACATCACTGAGGAGGTAGGGGGGACTTTTCTCTTATTACATTTAAAAACATTGGGGATCTTGATGAGTTTGGGGCCGTGGTTAATGTTTTGTGGCTAAGAGGTTATTAGGAGAACACTCCTCAGGTTTCATTGAATTCCTCCAGACGATACCTGAGATGTTACCCTTGTAGCAAGATTACAAGGGCCAAATGGTTCTTATGTGCCACCAAATTATCTGTTTCTATCTCATCCTAGGCTCCCTGTAACCACAATACTGCTTGTGGTAAGTGAATAAACTAACGTCTAACTGAAAATATTTTTTTACTTAGCTTAGTCTTTACAAGTCCATTCAAAACCTGATTTTGTCCGGCTAAAAAAGCTGGGTAGGTATTGTTCATGGTTAAATCTGCAATCTTACGGCCCGGAGTTGTTATAGTATCGTCCGGGCACTGGTGACGTTTGCAGACCTCAGAGAAATTCATATTCCAAGCATATAATCTGATAACTGCACATTAATTAAGGCTTCCAGTCCGTGAGGGCCGTCAAAATATCTTTCATTTTCAGCTCTCACTCATGAGCACTGTTTTTTTTGTTAAGCAAAAACAAAACCTATTTTCATCTACTATCATCTCTAAAGTATTGAAACCCCTTGTAAGCAGATATATTAAATACCTATCTCTTTAGTGAAATTACTTGCACCCAGTGAGTCACGTATTAACCAAAGTAATATAAGCAGAAAGCGGTTTAATCTAATAAATGCTTTATCTCTGCTGGCACAGCTTTCACTGACAGCGATTTCCCATCTTTGCAAACGCAATGCTATTTCTACATAAACAATTTACCGATAAGTATTTCCTCTCGGGGCGAGTACAGTTTAAAGATTATTTGGAGAGGTAAAATCTGCCCCATACACTGAAAGGTGATTGCAAATGTGGCTGGCTGAAGGTCCATTTCATTTTTCCCTACAACCCAGAACTTAGCATTTTAAAATCAAATTTGCAAACGGGAAGGCCAGTGATTGGGACAATGGCACACTAGCCTTTAAACAGGTAAATGGGCCATCAAGGTAAAATGCGCGGGTTCTCTGCAGAGCTAGTTGTTAGATGACACATAAATAGCCAGTCATGTCAAAAGTGTTCCAATAAAACTATAATTGAGCTCACATGTAATGGGCCAGATACAATGATCCAGCTACACATTAATTAGGGTTAACAGTGGTGAAAAAGGCATGGGTTGTGAAACATATTAAATTAAAACTGCGAGAGGTAATAAGGCTACATAGCGATCAGTTGAAACAACCTCACCTGAGTGATTGAATCTGGTATCCAACATTTGAATTGATACTTTTTAATCTGATTTTCTAGGGGGATAAAAACTAGGTCTAGAAATGTGTAGACTGGTTTAAAAGGTAAAACAAAGACATACCAGATGCACAGGAGTCAAAGATAGCTTTACCCTTTGAGTGATTAGTCCTCGGGGCTTAAAGGGAAGTAGGCAACACAACAAAGTGTCGGGGGGGGGGACAAGCAGGGTGATGGGTTATATATCTGGGTTCATTAGTAGCAGGAAGAGGGAGGTGGTTCTGCCAATTTAGAGATCTCACCTATTGTGTTGTAAACAGCTCTGGAGACCCCATCTCCAGAAGGATATTGACATTTTGGGGTTCAGAGGACGGCTCCTAAAACAGTAAGCAGTTTGCAAGATAGTAGCTTCACACCGGCTAAACGTTTTGCACAGTACTGTAAGTTTATTTCATACAAGTTGAACAGCCTCCCAGCATAAATGGATGTGAATGCAGTGAAGCAATTTGGGCATTAGACCAATGACTAATTAAGGTCTTTAAAACAGGAAAAACAGGCAGGCGAGATGGACAGAATGGTTCTTATCTGCTGTTTGAGTAAATTACTTTGACCTCAGTTAAACATGGGCAATAGCAGGTTTCATATTTTGGCCATGTATACTGAAGATGTCCAAATGTAATCGTAGCCTTGAACAGCGTGTCCTTTCTTTGGCCTGCACTATACACCCAAAACCGTTTTACATATCCTGAAAACAATGGCCCATATGACAACAAAACCCTATGCTGAAGATGTATTTCATCAGTGACGACTTGCTTCTGGGAAATTACCTTGTCATTTATGGTTGTAATACAGAAAATCCTATTCACTGTCTATTCAGACAGATTCGGGAAACAAGACACTGCCTGCTTTTCCTTCCTGCTTTTTTACAGAATCCTGTCGCATTAGTAAGAGTATGAGTTCCCATTCTGAACGTTTTACCAACTCTCTGCACCTGTTTGTGTCAGAAGAGCACATGAGTAACATGAGTGAGTAACGGTCTGCCCCACTGAATCATTATTGTTTCTAAATCTTTGTTGAAACAATAAAAATATTATATGGTGAAAGAGTATCCTGTATCAAAATCTCCCAATACATTCTTCCCTAGCATTAGGGTTCTCAAAATGAACCTTTCTACTACGTATTCATGCCGAATAGGTTAGTACTCTATGAACACTGTTCAATGAATCTGAAAGGGTTGGAGCCAGGAGCCTCATATAGAAAGATTGTGGAACAGTTGGTTCTTTAGAAAATATTTAATTGACATTTAAAATATTAATGTTTAATTGTTATCTGTCACCTGATTGTTGAATGCTGCTCTATAGACATCTTGGCACATAGGCCTCATGAAATTTATTACTATAAGCATTAGTAAAAACAGGTAAAGACACTTACTGTCCCTGGTGTACTCCACTGATGCCCTGGATCTACAAGAGGTCCTCTTTAGCAGGGGCGCTGGACCAGGGTGTAAATGTTCACAAAGGGACAGAGCACAGCGGGGTCACGTAAGGCACAGGAACGCAGAGGGGTCAGGTAAGAGGCAGAAATGCAGCAGGGTCACGTAATGCAGCGCTATGAGATCCTGCAGTAAAAGCAAGGATTCTTGCACAGACTGCGAGCGGCCAGAAAGAAAACTGCGAGTGAGGTATGGGGGTGAGGAGAGGGTAAGAGTATGTATGTACTACTTCTGGCATCAGATCCCTCCATTTTCCACCCCCCCCACCTCTTGTCACACCTCTAGCTCATCTGTTCTAATTTGGACACCTGGAATATAGTATTTAATATAGCATTCTAGGTAAGTCATGTTCATTGTGCAAAACTTATTAGGGGTGGACACCTATACTGTAAAATCTCACTTATAATACTTGCTTATTTTAGAACACTACTAAAGTGGGTATATATTATGCAACATTGTGTAAAAAAATAATTAACCAAGAAAAATATACCATGAACGTTCTAATACTCAAAGGTACTTTACATATGGACAGCAACAAAGTGAAAATACAAGTCATCTCCTTTAATGCCACATACCAATAGCTACAGTCGTTACTCCTCTATAAACGGATAAAAAAAATACTGGTGTTTCAATTTTTCTGTAATGCGCAACTGTTAAAAAAAAGGCATTATTTCACGAAAGATTCACTTTTATTGATTTTGCAGGTTCAGTCAATAAAGCTGCAGGCTTAACCGAGAGGATAAGAGCAGCTGGAAAGTAAAAGAAACCAATGGCTGTAAAATCTGGTCTTGTAGCCGAGTCTCACAAAGTAACATCCAGTCTTCTGTTTAAATTATTAATTACAGGTACATAAAACTCAAAATCTTCACTCATTGTAACATAACAACACCCGTTTAATATAATACTAATGTTTTCATGTCCTCCATCCGTTCCTGGGAAGAAAACGCTATGTGCATTTATCCTGGGTCCTGACCAGTTTCAGGGTAAAGTGACCTGGGAGTTTCTTGCTGGTTGTAGGCTTGTTCTAAAGCTACTCCATCCAGTAAGAAACTCAGCTTGTCTCGTAACTGCTCAAAGGTCCGCAATTCCTACCTACTGACGCTCTGGGTGGGACAAAGTAGTATCCTGCTACATAACAAGCATGTTACAAAAATAAGCTTCTGTGTTTGAACATTATTATTATTTCTTCAGCCATCATATGCACTTCAATGTATTGAAAATGTATGGCGGTATTCTGTAAAGTCTCTGCACGCGATATACTCACCTCCAGTAAGCTCCAGTGCTGCTCGGAGAATGCTGCATTCAGACCCGTGTGTGAAAAATGCTGCCACTGATTTCAATGGAGGCGCCTTCCTGTCGCTGATTGACTGCTTCAAACAGCCAATCAGTGGCAAGAAACGTCGGGCCATGGAAGAGGATGGCAGAGGCGGCAGCAAGACTGCAACTTCGAGGTCTTGTAAGCGCTGCATTTTTATTTCCTTTTAATTTTGGAAGTTTACTACTAAGCTGTCCGTTTAAAAAGAATCCATTGTGTAGTGCTGTGGAACATCTACAAAATGAAATATAATAACAATGCCAGTTCTGATTTTCAGGAAGATTACTTCAAATAAACAGATTGCTGTAGGGACAACCAAACAAGGTAGTTCAAAGGACATCAGAATTTTCTATTGCAATCCAGCCAGAGATGAATGTGTGGACAACGGCATGGATAAGGCATTAGTGCATGTGGGACCAAAACCTACAACAACGCTCACAATCGAGGCAATGCTTTTGAAAAACTCTCCTAAACCCTTGTGTTTCTTGACTACTTTCCAGTAATTAAATTAAAACGTATGGTGAGCTCCCACACGGCGCAGCTAATAATGCTATCCTCAATGACTTCAACAGCATTATTCTTTTATTCAGAAATGTGCCATCACAATGATAATACTATATTTACTGTCTATCCCCAATATCCCAATAATAATATCCCCAACAGCAACACGTTTTCCGAAATGTAGACCAGAAGACACACACATTTTTTGTGTTTGTATAACGGCCATATGCTGGTTAGGGAATACAAATACAATTTATATTACCATATTGTGTACGCCTCTAGCATGACTTTTATTTCAATCTCATGGAATTCCACAAATACTTATTTTAAACAATTCTAGAAAGCCAGGAAATTGAGAAGCCTTCCAGCCGTCCATATGGCATCGCTGGAAATGAGGAACAGTTGTTGACAGATAATGCCCACATCTGATAGTAATAGAATTCTTTTTAGGCTAAACCGCAAAGATTAATCCTATACGTTTCCATACACTTAACCCATATCATATAAGTCAGGGATGGACTGGGGATTAAAATTGTCCTGAAACTTTAGGGTCAGAGAGTGATAAATGACGTACGCTCTTTTTGGGTATTGTGTCTTATTGACATAACAAAAAAGTGGAGCGGTCAGCAAGAGCAGAATAATTTTTATCCACAGCCCGCTTTGTTATCTAATGGACGACCTATGGGATGCATGCAGCTTTCTCTGCATTCTGTAGGGTCCTTTAAGAAATAAAACCATAGGTTCTATCGTATTACACATTTAAATAAGCCACGTACCCTGACTGTTATTTGTAACCTTGTTTTCCATTCTGTAATCACTGATCTAAGGGGTAATTTCTTTAAAGCTCAATAAAGTCTAGTTAAAATCAAAATGAAATTTGCATACCTCTGAAAGAAAGTATATGAAAAATTAGTGCAACCTCAGGGTATCTAAGAGTAGTAGCCATATGGCTGTTACCAAACCAGACTACGTATACAAAATGTACTATTAAATCTCCCGTCTCCATTCCATATAAACCACATCCAAGCACAATTTTTATGTCCTATTTATTTTTAGTAGGATTATATACAATCATATAATTCCCCCCAAGTCTTTGCAGGGAAGGGTAAGTATACCTGAATCCTAAAAATGTATAAGACTTATTACATAACATTTATTTATATAGCAGAGCAGATTCTATTAAGAGCTACATAAATTGTTGGCGCAATATAAATAAAAGATAATAATAATAATAGTAATTCAGTAGTGCTATATTCTTTATACTATGTACTCGCAGCATGTGATGCATATGTAGAAAGCCATGTAAGGCTTTGTTCTATTCTCTGAATATAATTGGTGTAATATGTCTGGATCACAACTTTTCAAGTATTTTTTAATCAATAATTTTCAAAAATAACTGTTTTAAATATACATTGTATGGATACCACTGCTGACGTCTGACACGTTAGGCAGTCCTATGTCTTCAGATACACATTATATACACAAAATCATATGAAACCGAGGCATCACATCACATGACTCCACGGTGAAACTGAAGCTACACACACATTGTGGGAGTAGCAGAACCAAAGCTGCAGGAGATGTAAGGAGGTACGAGCAGGAGGGAGTGAGTATCTTTGCATGTGAGCATGAATGTGTATAAGTGTGTTTGAGCATGGATGTCTATGTAAAAGCGTGTGTGAGCATGGATGTCTGGGTATAAGTCTATGTGAGTATGAATGTCTTTGCATAGATGTAAGTAGGCATGGATGTCTACATATAAGTGTGAGCATGAATGTCTATGTGTAAGTCTGTGAGTGAGCATGGATGTGTATGCGTGTGTGTGAGCATGGATGTGTAAGTGGAATGTGTGTTACAATGAGTGTGTATTAGTATAAGTGTGTGTGTTAGCATGTGTAAATGTGTGTAAATATGTTTACATATGTTTGTCAGCGTTTATGTTGGAGGGGGAATGGGCAAAGGTGGCACAGATAAGCTGTTTGGGGTTAGGATGGCACACACATACTGTTTGGGGGCAAAGGTGGCACATGTTGCTTAGTGAAGTTGGGAAGCCCGGGGAAATGTATGCCCTATGGTTTCTAGTTAGATCTCTGGGGAAAATTATATAAATCGGGACTTCTCTGGGTATCATTTCTTCACAGAGTGGTTGAAAAGTTAGTGGACGGGGGGGTGGGGGTGGCATTCTCATGCACAAAGCTGCAGTTCGAGGAATAAAATTCATGTGCTTTTTTTTTAAGAAAAGGAATTCTGGAACTGTCCATGGCTTGAATAAATAGACTGTTTTCCTGTTTATGGAACAATTTTCAGACACAAAAATATTTGTTAACTTGTTTTACAGTTAAAAATGAAAATGCTTGCTTGCATCAGCTTCTATTTTTGGTGATTTTCCTAATTATTAACAGATGATTTATTTACTTAGTTCTTTCTCCTGTTTTGTTTTGAATTCTGCAAATTATAAAACATGACCAGATTGCAATTAACATATTTCCATTGTTTTTTTTTGCTTGCATGAATTTAAACTAGACTAGAATTTAAACAGACTCCATAAAATCCACTTAGCCTACCAATTATTTCAAATGCTATATTTTAATGCCAATATCAAATGTAAATTACATTGTTTATATATATATATATATTGTTCCCACAAAGTTATAAAGTTTATTGCTAATACATTAGAAGGTATTACATAATTGATATAGCCTGATATCCCATCACATACGTGAACATGGCCTAAATCCTTAAAGGTGTTGTTCCAATTATTGTGCAGACTTTAACATGCTTGTGATTAAATGTAGCATTAGAAGCATCATTCCTAGTACTTTTGAATATTTATACTTTTGCCAGAAACCATTCTTTAATCACGTAACATTTTGCATCAGTCCCGATTTTTGCCAGGAACAGTTAATCGCAAAGTGACAGAATGGGAGGCACTGACATACGATTGAGACAAGACCATGGAAGTATTAGAGGCAAATACTGCATGCACATAACGACCTTTCTTGTATTAATATAAATGTATTCTAAGGTATTAGCTGTGACAAAAATGCTGTATAGGTTAGCAGAGTTGGAACTATGGCTCTTGGCACCTGTAACAATGCTAGCCGTTTCTAGAAGCAGATTGAGGAGCAGGCACACTGCCGCCGGGCAGCTCAACTGAGCCCCTCTCTTTGCAGCACCTGGGGTAGTGCTTGTCTTTGCATTAGACAAAAAATAGTAACTAGTCTATGAATCCTAACACTGATCAGAATCACGGCTGTCTGAAGGTGATGGTAACTATAGTCCAACAAAAGCTCGGCTTTTTCCTTGGCCCAACATGTCTTAAGGCATACGTCTGCAGTAATATTATATTTCTATTTGTTTTTATGCTATCTTGTGCACCTGATCAGTTCCTACTGAATGATTTTTGTAAGCAGCTTGGCTTTTAATAAAAGATCTACAAATACGCAAAAGATAAGCCTATTTAATTTCGGTTATAAATATTATGAAGATTTCAGACGTTCTGCTGAACACATCAGCATGACAGACAAGGACCTTTTATAAATCAGGCTACAGCTGGATGGCACATTACGGTTATCTTGTCTGGAGTATAATAACAGTATTATAGTACTATATACTGTGATATATAAATCATTATATACTTACAGTTCATAACCCACTGGTGACACCTTCTGGCATGCTGATTTTGGGTGCTTACCACTGATTGATACCTGGTGTTTTGGGAACACCGCATTTGGGAACAATTATTTTGTTTCCCAATTCTCAGGGAAGAAGTGATTCCCCTTGAGCTGACCTTGAACAACCACATCATGCGACCAGTCAACCCATGACATACATCTGGACCACACTAGATGGTAAATGAATATAGGATTGTCCATCACAGCCTACACACCCATATTGTTCATGTGACAGCTTTATGTTCCTGTAAATTCTAAAAATAGCAACCCTGTAATAAAAGTGCGGTGCCTCCCATAAAATGATTGGATTCGTTGTATGAACTGAAAAACATTAATCATCTTCATCAATCCCTCAAGTCTTATGTTCCAAGTCCAACCCGACAGTACATGCACAAAGAATAGAAAAGTAAAACAGAAATGAGATAAAACGCATCATAGGCCATAGTCTCGGTATGTTAAGTGCGGCAAGCTGCTTAACGGCTTTGGGTGTATGGGAGGTCGGGGAAATGAGCTCTGTCCACTCTACCAACGTTGGATATTCATGATCCGTACAAAAAAACAGCAAGAGGAACAAACACAGACTTAAAATAAACCTATGCAATTGATGACACCATGGATCCAACTATCATAACTTTTTGTTCTCACTGTCTGCCTGACTCTTTACCCACCTTATGTTATCTCTGCCCTCTTGTTTAGTTGCTGGCTGGTTTAGGTAGCCTCAGCTTCCATACGGCAAAACGGAAAACCTCCATATACACTGATTGGAGAACAAAAACTATAGGTAGCTTTAATAAACGACTATACATCTACTGAAACCATGACAGAGACAAATATTAAATTCAATATTAAATATATAATAAGCACTATCGAAACGTAGTCTGGAAAAAAAAAAAACAGAAAACAAGAAAGTAAAGGAAAAGCAAGCCATAAAGTTACACTTATTTTACAGCCATACTGACCACAAAAGTCCCTGACTCAAAAGTACATTTGTTTTCACGTGCTTAATATTGGATTTTGTTAGACAATTGATGTGCTTGATAAATAGATCCATGGGATGGCTAGTCTATAAGAAAACAGCATTTTATTCTCCGAATAAAATTGCTTGGTTGTAAATGTGTCAGCTGGGTATCAACATATTACTATTATTACTCCTGTTTTGTTCCTTGAATTGTAATGATTCAGTCCCAATCCTTTAATCTGCTGCTGCCCAGCGCTGCCTGCGTGGTGTAACTCTCAAAGGAACAGTTGTGGCATTTTTATTTGCCGGAATGTATTTTATTGTAAAAATAAATAAATAAATCCCCCCAGCACTCCCAGTGCCCTGCAGAGCATTTCTATGTGAAACACCCTGCAGAGCCGTTAAGCCCTTTCTTAGCAGGGAAGAGGCATTTACTGCTGAATCCATCAGCAAAGAAGGAAGAAATGCTGCTTAAACAGGGATTAGTGGAGCAAACTGTTTGTTTTAAGGATCTTGGGGGAAAAAACACATTGGACGTGAAGGTTTCGGATTAAATCTAAGTCGTCGGTCATCATCACGCTTTAGAAAAAAAGCCCAGCAGACTAGCACAGAGGCAGCCGTGGGATTCATAGGACCCTAAACTTTAGTGGAGGAGAGGAAGGTAAATCTAAGTGATTTAAAAAAAAAAAACAACAACAACTTGATTTATGCTATAATGAGTGTTTGTTTTGTTATACATTAAAATTGTAATAAAATATTTAAATTGTGATTCTATCATAAGTAGGAGTGTCTGCCCATCAGTCTCTCACTGATTTTCTCACGGCTATAACAAAGCAAAGTTCCTGCTTGAATACAGGTGACAATTCAGAATATCGTTATCTCTGACAAGTAATGGCTTTCTAAAGAATTGGTTAGAATCACTTAATTGCCACCATTGGAGTTAATGCAATAAAAGCTTTGCGACGGACTATATTAGGTTGACGCGTGGTTAAATAACAAGGTGATTAGCAATGTTTTAAACATAGAAACACAAACATTGACAGTAGGTAAGAACCACCCAGGCCATCTAGTTTGCCCATATTCCTGATGTAAAGACTTGAATCAGTCTTAGATTTGGATAACTTTGTGCCAATAGAGCATGTTTAAATTCCCTTCTGATGATATGCTGTTCCGTTCGCCTACTACCCTTTCCGGTAAGTAAATCTTCCTTACATTACATCTAAATGGATATTTCATTTACAAGACTGTGTGTCTCACCATCCCAAATACTTTATAAGTCTTTATAATTCACCTTATTTGCAGGGTGACAACCTTGGCCATTTATC
Organism: Spea multiplicata; assembly: GCA_009364415.1. Lineage (NCBI taxonomy): Eukaryota > Metazoa > Chordata > Amphibia > Anura > Pelobatidae > Spea > Spea multiplicata. The sequence goes on along the minus strand of VKOC01046555.1, from coordinate 9,662 downwards.
ACTGGATCTTAATGATTATTACTTCCCAATCTAGTCCGGTAACTGCAAGTCTTACAAGGGGCATCAAGGAGGTAAGCTTAGGACAGAGAAATGATTATTTGTACAGGTCTTCCCCATATGGCATTGAACCTTTAAGCTAACTTTCTCTAAGACTGTTGATTAAAATGCAAAATGGTAGTTTTCGGACTTTGAGAAATACATTTAATTATACTAAAAGCTGCACAGGTGACTGGTCAAATCATAGTGTCCTAGGATCACAAGAGAGCCATAAAAATGTCCCAACTGAAAATAACAATTGTTGGATCAGCTACATAATTCAGCACATTGTACCGGTGATAGACAATCTGAGCAAATATGCAAAACACAGAGTTTAATAATTCTAATAGAAAATCATTTCTGGCATAAAAAGGTAAGAGACGTCCAGTTTCAGCTAATGGATTTAACATTCATTTATATACTTAAAGGTCAGGGAGCTGTCTCAAATTCTCAATATTATCAGCGTCCCTTGAGAAAATAAAGATACATTTCATATTCTAGATGGCCTTCAATACAGGCTGGCACCATAGGTCAAACCCAAGGCGATACATACACCCTGTATATTTGTTTTATTTTAGAACATAAGCCAAAGGCCGTCCCAAAATACCTTATTTTTCTCTTTACCCCAGCATATTTCTATTGCCACCTCCAATCCAACCTGCATTTAGCTCTAGCATGAGGTTGGTACTTTTATCCGTCATAACGACGGCATGACAAAACGAGATAGAAAGAAATAATGGCAAATAAAACTATATTACTGCGTCACAAACCAACACAGACGTATTTCGAAATGATATATTTGTGCTAATGTGACATTCATGATAAAACAGAAAAACTGTTGTACTTTGCTGATGGGTTCACTTGACAATCATTTTCATATATATATATATATATATATATATATATATAAATATTTGCTTTTTTCGCTGGACCCTCAATCTAGATTGGCCGTGACTACAGCTGGCCTCTTCTGATACAAATAATAAATGAATATCTTTAATGCGGATGGGGCAGGTTTTAGACGTCAAGTAAACCATTTAGTTAGCAAGCTTGGAACCAGAAATAGTGGTTCTCCAACCCAACACATAATTTTAAAGAACAATATTTTTGGTGACATGGTTCGCGGATGTTGGGAGAACATGACCGCAGACGCTGAAGCCGGGTCCAGAAGCAGCCGATCAATAGCACATCCATCTATGCATATTCCTGTAGATAACACTTCATTTGACAAAACCCTCAAATGCTTTGAAATATTTAGCAAGCTGTCTAGGCTATCATATGAATGCTTTATTGCAGCCTCAAAACTACCCAATTAAAATCCCTGCTTTGAAAACAGAAAGAAAATTGCACTTGTGAGAACCTTGAGATCGAATCACAATTCATTTATCTTTGCTTTAAATCTCCAAGAACTAGTGGGGGCTGCACTATATTTATTATAAGAGGCACTTTAAATTTTCCAGTGTCAGCCGAGAGCACATCACAGAATGCAGATCCATCATCCATTTAGGGTAGATCAGACAAACGCCCTGGGCACAGGATAAACGGACCCCGGTACGGTGCCATGCATGCTATCTCAATGGCTGTTCATGAAAGTGACAAAAAGTTACACTCATAATTCAAGGTTGTGTACGCTTCTGATGCAAGACAAAGAGGGGCTATAAAGTGGGACTGTTACTTTAATTCAAGTACCAAGCCTGCCCATAGCTTGCCCTTTTCGTTTTTCTAAGTCGGTGTAGTTGTTATGGGGACAGTTTTAATGTTTGTTAATGAGATATGAGGCTATGTTTCCACCCAACCATCACAAAGGAGATCAATCAGCAACATAGCACTTGGGGAAAATAACTTAATGGGGAGGAAAACTCACGCAGATCCTGAGAACATGAAGTTATTACAGATCTGCTGTAAGTTCTACAAATGTAAACAGACCTGTGGATCTGGCAAGAGGGAGGCAAAACCCAACTAGATGAGACTGACATCTAGCACGTTGTACACGGCATTCATAGTGCAGGCATATCTGTAATTCTTTTCCCATCTTAGCATTTAGGTGATTTAGTTCTAAAACGAAGATTTTTTGTTACTCAAACCCCCCCCCAAAAAAAATGCATCTGGGAGCTGAGCGTTTTATACATTTTATAAGATGCTTTCATCCGAGTAGCCGGAGCCGTGTCCACAAAGGTGCGTTGTCAGAAGCCCGAAACAACAAAAGCATTCACAAACATATAGGTTTCTACGCAGCCTGTTTCTTGAATGTCGGCTCAATAGGACTGGGAAGTGCATATTCCGGTTACGAGTACAATTGTTGCAGGTGTGAAAACTGTGACTATGTATAGTGTAATACATTGTAAACGCACGCTATTTTCTTCTTATGGACCGGTATTAGTCGTTTAATCGTATTGGATACCCTCAGCGGCTTTACAGCATTGCGAAGGCTCCTCGCAGACAGATAGAATATAACAGCTCACACCGAGCACTGTTACAGATAAACGAAAGACCACAGCAGGCTCATTGTAACGGATCAAACACACAGACAGCACAGAAATCATTAGCAACCTCTGTATTTTCTGTGTGTGTAAACTTCGCCCATACTGGACTGTGCCTTTCATGTGTACATAGTTAACCTCTTCAGTACTGGAGTGTAAACCTTTGTGAATGTGATGGTATAGTGTACACAAGGTGCCCAAATGATGGACGGGTGGGAGTGTGGCGGGTTGGATGAGTGGCACCTTGGCTGCAATGCCCTTGAACATTGTTACTAATATTTTTTTTTTCTTTTTCTTTTAAATTCGGCAATGCTTATTACAGCCATATGAAGAAAGGTTGGTAGTTCCGTATTTGTACCATTATGCAAGTGCTTGCGACACTTGGACATAGCACACATTGTCTGTTTAGTCTGCGATTGTATTGTATTGCTATTGTTTTACTACGCTGCGCTGGAATAAACTCTCTGGAGCGCCAAGGTACGTCAGTACAAGCACTCCCAGCTACAGTAACATACAAATTGCTGCTACTGCTTTGTGGCCGGTGGCGGCATACTCGGAGATTATCCATCAGAGCACTTGGTCCCATAAGCCCTTGGAAACCCTTAGCGCAGGCTTAGTTTTCCTGATGGGTAATCCATCACTGTTACTAGATTCCCTGGCTGGCCATCCACACTCAACAGAATGCCAATAGCCCACCCTAGTCTGCAAGCCTCCTGACACATAAATTATTATTATTATCATTAATATATTTATGCAGCACTTCTTAAAATACATCTATTCAAGGGGAACGATGAGACTAGAATAAACAGACTAACAAACCGATACATTAAGTAAAGAGGGCCCTGCTCGCAAGCTTACAATCTAGAGGATAGCAGCAAAGCTTTATTTTTACCAGCATTAAATTATTTATGGACTGATAATTATAAATACAGTACGATAACAGGAAAAAGTAAAACCTGATCCATGATATGATTTAAATTCTTTTACATAAATATCTTTGACATAGAACTGGTCTTAAAAACCAATTCTCACATTTTCTATTCTATCCTAAAATTGCTTGTTTTGGGGGTCTATTTGGTAAGTAACATGTTTTTTATTTTTTGCACTAAAGTATATAAAAAATATCCTTATCAGAATAAACTATAATACAAATGATCTTGCTTTTGCATTTTATGTGCCTTTCGTTTTCCATTTTTAACTGGCTAATACACATTACCAAATAAGCAAATATCTGCTTCAAATGTCACCAGACCGCAGCTGATAGATGATCTTTTCATGTCCCAATCAATACTAGATTGAATTTGGCCTGTACTGTAATCTGACCTATTCAATGGTTTCCTTCAGCAAAGAAGGTGTTAATTGTCATGCCATTAAGCTAGGAACAAATTGTTATTTCTTATACTAGACAAGTCAGATGACATGAATAATCAGGACAAGCAGGATAAAAAAAAAAAATGATAATGATGTGATTTACCCAGTCTCAACTTTAATCTAGCAAATTTCTTGCATCTAAGGAGCGGCAGATGAATATACATTCTAATTCTGTCTGCCTGGCTGTAACTCTTAGAGGAACATGAAACCAATAACATGAAAATATCATCTCTGAAGATTATGGAAGAGGAAAATAAAGTATGGGTTCAGGGCGGATTAAAGCAGAGGAAATGATCTAGTAATTTGCCTTTCAAATTCAAAAGATAAGGAAAGTAAAAGCAATATGGAATATACTGTATGTTTCTACTGTACGTTGTATTTGTACCGTATAATAATACAAAGATATGAGGACTTATGAATAAAAAGGTATTCTGGTATAAACATTAAAAAGTAGTTGTATCGCTATAGCAACCAATGGAATGGTCCAGGAACAAAGAATTGTAATAGTTTGATAAGATTTATAACACCATGCTGAAAATACTAAATAATGCAGTGTGGGACTATATGGCACAATATGTGAACTGAATTAACTTGCTAATAAGCCAGCTAAAGGTCAGTATGATGCATACAAGTAACATCAAAACATTTACCAATATAATCCATAGATTTCCACATTTTTAGTTTTCATTTAAAAATAATATATTTAATATTAAAGTAAAACATAAATATTTATTATATATATTAAAATGTACTTGTGTATATATAATTTATAAATGTACTGTTAATTATCTGCTAGGTATAACAATTGTTCTAAAAAAAAAAAAAAACAATGAAAATATTGCAACACAACCCACAATCAAATTTGAGTTACAATTTTTTCATATGCCTTTCAATTAAATGAAAATCATATGGTATAGACACTGGTTTTTTCCCAGTGTCATTATCAAAGCAGCTTGTATCCCATACATCATATCTTCAAGAATTTCCCAACACAGCCTCAACCAAATGTCCCTGTGTTTAGAAATGTTGTTTAAGGCATGGTCTGGAGGAATCTAAATCATGACGATGGAATCTAAATCAGCAGAAACCGTATGATCAGTGGTAATCCTACTCAAATCTCTTAACCAGAAAAAAAAGCCTTCCTTTGTGATTTGATGATTTATCCGGCAATTTAATAAGTAATTGGTGACATTAAAGGATAGGTATCTTGGGAAAGTAACATACATTATGGAACAATTCAATTGATGAGGATTATTGACTGACCTCAACTAATGGTCTAGGTTTACGCTCCACAGAAAACCGGAAATGACAGAGTTCACAGTAGCTGGTGTTGGAGGATGAAAGCCAGTGCTCCAGGCAGCTGCGGTGTATCGTCCCTAGAGTCCCAGTACATTCACAAGGTGAGAGAAGGTCCTCTTGGGTACTTCCTTCATGGCATATCCTGCACATTGGGCGGTCATTGAAGGTACTAAAAACATAAAGAACAAATGAAAATCATTTTGCAATATCAAGACAGACAGAGAGACAACAGGAACATTAGAAGAACTTAACCTGGAAGTTGGAATTATTTATGAAGAATGTATTCTGGTGTCTTCCACAGTAAACTGAGAGAGTAGACTCAGGATTGAATATAAATAACTTGGCAACAAAGCATCTCAATTAGGTAGGACATGACTCACTTAAGTCTAAAGAAAAGTCGTCCAACTGGAGGCCTACCAGTTGATGCAGACCCAACTGTAATTAGACTGTAACAAGCCAGCCAGAAAAATCAAGGTATCATAGGTTTGCATAATAACATAACTTGAGTTGATTCCACTAGCTCTATCTTGTAAGTATGAATGATATATGTACTCTCCATGAAAAGGTTATATACTGCAAAGCTGATAACACTGGGACTGGTATATCAAGTCTCTAGTAGATGGCAAGAAAAAGTACACAATTTAAAACCGTTTTAGCTCTTTATTACATATCCTTAAATGTCCTGTTCCACCAGCTCGGATGTGACATCAGGGCAGGCCTTGGCCTGGAGCTAAGATCTCTAGTTAAGTGCAAACAATCAAATATACAGTTATAATTTTGATTCCTTTTCATAACACATAAGGATATATAGGTGTACTTACAGTACTAGCACCCATATACACATATAGACACACAAAATTTGAAACAGTTAAGAACCATTTGGTCCATCTTGTCTGCTTTTTTTTTTTTTTTGCTGTAACAGCCTCAAACCTTAGTGTTGTTTTAGTATAAATCAGGATAATCTTATGTTTAAATCGTACGTGTTTAAATTGCCTGACTGTATTAACCTCCCCACTTCTCCTGGGAGGATGTTCCACTTATCTACCACCCACTCAGAGTAAAGCGTACTTATTTTGTTCTCCTGGCTGTCTGGATTCATTGGCATAATCCAAAAATAAAAACACAGTTTAAAAAATGGTGTTTACACCACCTTCAAAAAACAAAATAAAAAAAACCCTTAAATCTAAATGTAACTATAAAAACACTCAACACAATATCCCATCTTCATCCCACTACAATACAATAACTGTTTAAAGTAATAGAGCTAGTATGCAGGCACAATTCCAAAAAATAATTGCATTTATGTAATTACATTTTACGTTAGTTGAAAAAAAAAACTATTTATTAAGTAATTCATTTATCTACCAATTTGGGTAAATTGCTTTTGCTTAGAGAATTAAAATAAAATTTGTGTTATTCAATTAGATTTTTGGGAACATAGTTTTTTAGGTAGATCTTATTATGTGCCCTTATTTTATATGTGTGCTCAATTCACAAATGTAAGTATAGTTCAGCTGCAGAGTCTCACCTGCTACCATGATCACTTGAACAGTTTTTCCTGTGTGATAAGCTGGATTTCCTAAAAACAATTATTGTGTCTGGTTACACTTCTCCACTGTCTGTGCGTCAGCAGTGTAGATTTATTTTCTCTGGACCCTCAACTTTCACCTTCAACTACTATCTGACTATCTCCATTACCTAATGTAAAGCCTTTCCCAATTGTTTAAGCGGCATCACCACTAAGAATCCAGGAAGCCCCCACTTCTTGTTGATCTTGCTACGGGGACCTTCAAATTCACATCTGGCATATTAAATTTTCACACAACTTCAACCTCACCCATTTTTGTGATCTTAGTGATTTCCTTCACCGACATCCTGTGTAATCCTTTGGGTCTACCTTAGGTCTGTTTGAAATACCATTCTCCATTCAGTTCTTCCGCCATTTACTCGTACCAACAACCCTAGTTATGAACTCAGCAATAGCATATAGAACCCTCAAACTTTACATAGAATATTATTTACAAACATCTTAACTATGGAAAATTAATATTTACTGGATTAATATACTAATAAGTATACGTAATTAACCTATCCTTTAGTATTAAATTATTTTGATTATCATCTTTCTCTTCTATCAAAACCAAGATATTATTGATCAGTGGAGAGTTACAGATTAGACGTGTCATGGACAGGTATGTATTAGAAATTAACAAGAGAATCCTTTGCAGATAAATAACAGCACCGGTGCCGCCATTATGAGACTAAGACTTATACAATAATCAATATCTATGAAATGAGCAATGATATTAAAGATGTTTTTTCTGAAAATAGCATTACAAGGAAATAACTATAAATAATACTTCTATAGATGGGACATCCTGTAAGTACAAAACAGGATATGGCAACATATTGTACCCATACATGCACACACGTTTTTAAAAGGGGTTCGTTCTCAACAATATTTACAAGTTGACCAGACCTCATTGGACCGTAGGTGGGTGTTCAAGGGCCCCACTGTTTTCTGCCAATGCTTAATTGATGGCACTGCTGGACATCTTCAGATTGCAAAGGGTAGTAAGCATGATGTGTCTTTAATTTGCTGCACTAAGTTTCCGTGGCCAACCGCATCTACGGTCCACAACATTGCCCATTTCTTTGTGCTTCTTCAAAAGAACTTGGATAGAACATCTAGAAACCCCTGTCTGCCTTGAAATTTCCCACCTGAAAGAGGCATTACTGATGCAGTATAACTACCGTGTGTCTTGTTGCTGAGCTCAGTCTTGCCATGGTGTATGACTTTTGACATTAAACTGTCTTCAGCAACCCCACCTTATTAGTGACTATGGCTTTTTTATTCCTCCTACACAACTGTTTCTGTTACTGATTGTGTTTTAAAATACATGATAGATTGATGATCATGAGCACCTGTTTGGTATGATTATTTAATCATACACCTAGCAATATATCTACAAAGTCTTCAATGTAAATCTGTGTCAGGTGGATCAGCGATGTCGTGTTCACTCTTGGCATACAGCTTGATGTCATCCATGGAGAGGAGGTGGCTGTCAGAAGTTCCGCTCCTGAACTTGTACCCGTATCCAGTCCTTTTGATTAAGCTGGCTGAGGGGGTTCAAGCCTATGAAGAACAGCAGCAGGGACAGTGCCTCACCTTGGTATATGCCACGCATAATGGTCACTTGTGCTAGCTGTCTTAAGTTGGCTTCCAGTGTTGTCTTCCAGACTCCCATTGAGTTCATGAGGAAGGGCCATAGTGTCCTGGTGGCCTTGTATAGCTTCAAACATTTACAGATACAAGTGTGTGGCATTGAATTGGTGGCTTTCCAATTGTCAATCCAGGCTGGCTCAAGACTTTGGGCAACTGCTCTGTCTACTTGCAACAGGTGCTTGGACCCGCTGTTCTTCCCAATGCTATTCTGAGCCGGACCATGTGATGCCTGATGGGACTTTACATGTTGAGGGTAGGCAAGTTATTGGCCGGTAGTTAGAGGGTGTTATCTTACATTGTCAGCACTGTCCTTCCTTGTGTTAGCCAGTCTGGGTGGGAGCCTGTTGCTAGCAAGTGGTTCATCTTTGCTGCCAGGCCTTGATGTACTGCTCTCAGTTTATTCAGCTAGTAGGTATGGCCTACATCTGGGCCAGGTGCTGTCCAGCTCTTCATGTTATTGACTAGCTGTTGGATGTTTGCTAGTGTGATGGTGACTGGTTCCCGTTCTAAGAGCTTGCTGTGTTCTGCTCGCAGGTCCTGGAGTCATTTTGCATTTGTGTTATGTGCAGTGCTTAAAGTATATATATATATATATATATATATATATATATATATATATTAATATATATATATATATATATATATATACACACATATATATATATATATACACACATAAGGATCTCCCAAATAACATGGCACATGATTTCTGATTTTTTCTAAACTTTGTCAACTTCTGCTTTCACAACTGAATGTCTGACACTAATGTGAGGGCACAACATGAAAGTACATATTAAGTAATATAATCAATTTAAGATGAGACATTTATTAAATACCAGTAGGTAAAAAGTGACAGCTCATAAGTGAAACCAAAAATAACAACACTCAACACTTACATTAGGATGCGTAGAAATGTAATAAGACTTCTATGTGAATTTAAATTACAGTTCTGGGCAGCAGGTCATCCAAAATATATTACAGGATTAGAAAGGGCAACAAAATAAACAAAACTGAGTATAAGAACCTTATAATGAGATACATTAGCCTAAAGTGGGTTGCATATTCTGGGAACTAAAAAAAGATTACCATATTCAAGGTCAATCTGTGGAACTCCTAAGATTATCCTCAAAATATCTGCTGTATGAGATCACTTATTTTATAGGCACAGTGAAGGCACAAATAAATAAAATGATTTCCACAGACGCAGGGCCGGCCGAAGACCCAACGCCGCCTGGGGCGAAGTTTAAAAT